>CAXAJV010000193.1:234700-299700 GCA_963969225.1 Xylocopa violacea | reverse complement strand
GCGAAATCGGCCTACGCCCGACCTCGGTGCTCTAATTTTGGAGCACGCAAAGGAGGTCGAGCGCGTGGCCGGATCGTCAAAAAATCTTAGTGGGAAGTTCGTGCATCGCCTCAGAGAGAGTGCACAGGCATTGAGGTTGGCTGGACTCGAGGCAATCCAGCGAACCCACCGGGATGGAAGGGTGCAGGAGTTGGAGGAGGCCAATGAAAGGCTCTCCTCCGAACTCGAAGACCTCAAGCGTGAGGTGGGGAGACTTAAGAGGCAGTTGGAGTCTGCCAGTCGGGAAGAAGTCCGAATGGAGGCAGAGCCTCCCAGGGGGACATCTCCTCCTATCATGGGGGCGCGGGGAGGCAGGTCCTCCCCGGGTACGGGTCCGGCCGCTGGCGGCGTGGACGTAGAGGAGATTATCTCCCGTGTGGGAGATATGATGGAGGCGAGATTCGCCGCTCTCAGGGGTGAGTTGAACCTCACCCTGGGAGCGGCGGGTCCCGCCTCCGGTTTGGAGTTGGGGGGTGGTCCGTTGGGGGAGGTTAGGGGGGACGGCGCGGGTACTCCCCGCGCTGCCCAGCCCGGCCAACCACCGTCGGCCACCTCTCGCCCGGCGAAAGCCGGGAAAAAGGGACGGGGTAAGAGGGGGAAAGGGGGGGTTACCGATGTCCCTCCCTCGGCTGAGTCCGCTGTGCGGGCCCAGTCCGGGGGTGGGGACTCCTGGGCGGGGGTGGTGGGCCGTAAGGCTCCCACTTCTGCCCCGGTCCCACCCTCGTCCTCCTCGAAAAAGAGGAAGAGTAAGGGGAAGAAGTCGGCCGGGAAGGCCGGCTCCGGCCCCGAGAGGAAGAAAGTTGGTGTGCGTCTGGGTAGGCTGCCCAGGTCGGAGGCGGTGAGTATCACCGTCCCGCCTGGGTGCTCCCAGACGCTCACCAACGCTATGTTGGTGGCACGTAACGCCTTCGCCCTCGACGAGGTGGGCATCGAGGCGGTGAGGCCCAAGCGGGCGAAGACGGGGGCCCTCATCCTTGAGGTTGAGGGAGAAGGGAGGGCGGAAAAGGCCGATAACCTGGCCTATCGCCTCACCGAGGTGCTGGAGCCGAAGGGCCTCAAGGTCGGCCGCCCAATGAAGCTCGTTGAGCTGAGGGTGGTCGGCCTTGAGGACTCGGTCCGCGCCATCGAGGTGAAGGCGGCCTTATCGAGGGAGGGAGGGTGCCCCATGGACCGGATCGTGGTCGGTACCATCCGGCGAACCGGCCCATTGGGCACCGTGTGGGCGCGATGCCCACTTGCGGGCGCGAAGAAGATCTTCGCAAAGGGGGATAGGTTACGGGTGGGGTGGGCAACAGCTCGGGTCGAGCTGCTCAAGCCCCGGCCGTTGCAGTGTTACCGCTGCCTCCAGCACGGTCACGTGCGGGCGCGGTGCACTGCCGACGAGGACCGTAGCACTCTGTGCTATCGGTGTGGCGCTGCAGGCCACAAGGCGGCCGGGTGTCCGGCGGCGGCTCCCAACTGTCCGCTCTGCGCGGACTTGGGTCTGCCGTCCGGGCACCGCTTGGGCAGTTCGGCCTGTAAGCCGCCCGTCCGAAAGGGCGGGCGTGGGGAGCCCTCTAGGGCAGGCACTAAGGTGCCCAAGGGGCAGGCGGTTGCGCCTGATCGGGGTGGGGCTGCTCCTTCTCCGAAGGAGTAGACCTGCCCCGATATGTCTCCCTTTCCCGGGAGACATCATCCCCCAGGGGCCGCGGCAACCGAACACCTGTTGCCGCGGTACGGGTAGTAGCGCACCCGGGGCCCGAGCTACGGTGGTGGAGGGCGGCCGTCTCGCCGAGTGTTTGAGCTCCGCTCCACTCGAGTACTTCAAGGCGAGGCGGTCGTCGGGGCTGCAGCATCGGCGAATGGGGGTTCGCCGATGCATTGCACGCGGCCCGGGATGGTCGGCGATGTCGGCGTGGCCCCGACATCGCCGTCTTTAGCTGGGTAGGGGAGGCTCAGCCCTCCAACTTTTGGGAAGCGGGCGCCCTTCTGGCGCCCTTGCACGGGGAGGGTCTGGTTGTTGTTCGCAAGAGATCCCAGACCCTCCCCGGTAGTGCAGGGATGGCCACCGTGGGGTTTTAGCCGGTAAGAGTCCGGCATAACCCCGGAGCTTCCCCAGCTCCGGGGTATCCATGATGGATTTCCCCACGTAAAAAAAAAAAAAAAAAAAGGTTAGGTTAGGTTGGGTTCTAGAAGTTGTTGCAGCTGCAACAACATGTGCCATCCCCACCTCCTCGTGGTGGAACCTGGACACCGGAGTCATCCGGTGACTAACGGGGCTCTGGCTTTCGGGGGTTCCGTTGATACCAAGTAGCCTCCGTGATGCTCCGAGGCGATGCCGGTGGGATCTTCGGATCCTGGCGGGGCCTCCCTTGCCGGTAAGGCTCGGAGCGGAGGGGTGAAAACGGTGGATGCGGGCCTCCATCCCAGGGGTCACGGCCAGTTCTGGTCGTGATACGGGGAGTTGCGTCCCCGGGATCCCATAGCTCGGCAGGGGTGGTGTGACCCCTGTCGTAATACCGTAAACCGGTGGTCATGTTTCGCCGGAGCGGGGGGCTTGCCTTCATTGGCCGGCCCGCGAGGGGATAAACCTCTATAAAAAGTCCCTAGCCTCAAGCTGCGGTACGCGGCGAGGGGGCACGTCCAGTCCTCGCGGCTGGGCGTGGCCGGTGGGTGCACCGGTCTCGAGCGACCAACCCCGGGGATACTGGCGCCCCCCGGGTGTATCTGCCTTCCCCTGGCATGGCGGCTCTGCCAGGGGTGACCTCTTTTCCGACCTTCTCGTGGGAACAAGTATGGATTGTTCAGTTTCTTTTAAAAAACCGGGGAATGGGGGGGTCGAAGAAGATAAGGCGGGGACCAGTGGGGTCCGAAAGGTCGCGGTTCCGAGACCGAGTATCGTCTCGGAAAATGTGCTCACTGCCTCACAAGGGCAGGTTGTGTTGGAGAGGCTCAAGTTAAGGAGCCGAGCACTTGAGAAAAGCGCCCAGGAGGAGTCGGGTGACGCCTCGTACGATTCCGATACGTCAGTGGGATCGGTACGATCTACCGTTTCCACCCTGAAGGAACGAGCCTGTCCAAAATCTAAAAAGAGAGGACGGCCCCCAACAACTGGGGAATACGTGGGGCTCGCTGAGGCCAAGAGGGCCTATTTGGAAGCTCAAAAAGAAATCGAGCTTGTAGAGCTCGAAGAAGATATCAGGAGGGGCACAGCCTGCATCCCCCCACCTGGGAAGTCGGGCAACCCAGTACCAGATATGGAGGTTTTCGTCCAGGAGGCGAAGTTGAAGCCTCTGGAGGACCTTGGTGCGTGGGCCTTGGAGGAGGCAGATAAAATAGAATTGGCAGCTGCCAAATCTAAGAATTTGAAAGGCACCATCCAGAGGGATATACGCGTAGGTGCACGCACGGTTAGAGCGGTGACGATGGAGCTCGCTCAGCGAGTAGTTAGACCAGCGCAACCGCTGCCCACAGAGGATATCTCTGCTCTAAAAGAGCAATTGGAGGCCCTGCAGGCAGAAAATAAACGCCTGCAGGATAGACTAGCTGCTTTGGAGCGGCGATCTCCAAGCCCGCCAGTGTCGAGAATGGCGGACCTGGAGATCGCGAGCCGCGCGAGGCCTGCACCGGTCTCGCCAAAGAGGGATTCGGGTGGTGTTTGCCACGAAAAGGGTGTCCCGGCACCCATGGAGGAGACGGGGTCCGCCATAGTGCAACAAATAGCGGACCTCGTTAACCGAAGATTAGAGGAGTTCCGAAAAGAACTCCTCCCAGTCACGAGGAAGGAGGAAGCGCCCCCGGCAGACCCAGTAACAAGGGCCACCGGGGAAAAGGAAAAGAAGAAAAAGAAGGGTAAAAAGAAGAAGGGAAAGGGGAAAGACAGAGCTCCTGTCCAATCCCAACCACCTTTGAAGAAGGCGACCCCACCTGGGGCAGCCAGGAGATTGGAGGCAGCGCGCTTGGAGGCGCTGAAAGCGGTGGCACACGTAGCATCTAAGGGTGCCACCACCAACGAGAGTACATGGGCCCAGGTGGTGGGCAGAAAAGCCCAAAGGGCTGCCAAGAAGGCCCAATCTGCCCCTATCCCACCACCTAAGACACAGAAAAAGGTGGAGAGGCCCAAGTTGGGCAGGCTACCGCGCACGGCGGCGGTAGTCCTGACTCTCCAGCCTGGCAGCAAGTCCAGCTATAAGGACATAATGACTGCTGCCAGGCAGAAGGTCAAGCTGTCTGATGTTGGGGTAGACAGCGTCCGCCCCAAAAAGGCCAGGACAGGAGGCCTTATGCTAGAGGTCTCTGGCCCAGAGAAGGAGGCCAAGGCATCTGCCTTGGCAGAAAAGTTGCGAGAGGCACTGGCCGGAGAAGAAGTTGCGGTGGCCAGGCCGATCAAAAAGGCGGACCTCAGAGTCTTTGGCCTTGACGAATCGGTCACCGCACCTGAGGTGGCTGAAGCCATAGCTGACATTGGCGAATGCCAAACGGTGGACGTGAGGACCGGCGAAATTAGGTCCTCACGAGCTGGGCTCGGCACCCTTTGGGTGCAGTGCCCGCTGGCGGCGGCCAAAAAGGTGGTCGCTGCAGGACGTATCAGGGTGGGGTGGATCAACGCCAGGGTAGAGGCGTTGAAGCCCCACCCTGAGCAGTGTTACCGCTGCTGGCAGCTAGGGCATGTCCAGCAGCGGTGCACTGCAGAAGTAGACAGGTCGCACCTGTGCTACAGGTGCGGCGAAACTGGCCACCAGGCGGGCCAATGTAAGGCGGCCGCCCCCGTATGCACCCTGTGCAAAGAAGCCGGGCGGCCCGCCGAACACCGTATGGGGAGCAAAGCCTGCTCCCCACCCAAGGCCCGCCTAGCCAAGAAGGGAGGAGCAGCACTGAAGAAGAAGAAGAGCCAACTCTCCAGTGTCCATCAAGGGGGTGGTGCGGCTGCATCACCCTCCAACGTGGGAGGTTCCGGCGGGGGTGGTGCACCGGCATCACCCTCCACCGTGGGAGGTTCCAGCGGGGGTGGTGCATCCGCATCACCCTCCACCGTGGGAGCTGCAGTGATGGACACTGGAGAGGTGGCGGAGCGGGCAGTTACACCTGCTCCCAAGGATGATTCTGGCCGGGGGGAGGCCATGGACACGGCATAACGTTCACGCCTCCCCGCGGCCAGGTCATCCAGACCAATCTCAACCACGCCGTCGCCGCCCAAGACTTGATGGCTCAAAGTCTTTGCGGCGGCGTGGTTGAGTTGGTCGTAGCCGCGGAGCCGTACCGAGTTCTCCAACGCCCGTCCTGGGTTGGGGACTTGGACGACTCCGTGGTGATCGCCCAGTCGGTCCCGTCACGGATCCGGCCAATAGCGCCACTTATGCGCGGCCATGGATTCGTGGCGGTCGACTGGGCGGGTTGTGTGGTGGTGGGCGTCTACGCGCCCCCGAGTTGGTCCCTCGGTCGCTTCGACCTCCTACTGGACGAGCTGCAGAACGTTGTTTCATCGCACGCAGCTCGTCCAGTACTCGTCCTCGGGGACTTCAATGCTCACGCATCCGCGTGGCACTCCCCGAGGACGGACCAGAGGGGCCACTCGGTGCTGGACTGGGCGGCTGGCCTGGGTCTCCGGTTGTTGAACCGGGGCTCGGCCAGCACGTGCGTGCGGTACCAGGGCGAAAGTATAGTGGATCTATCTTTCGCTAACGCCCTGGCTGCACGCCGTGTGTCGGGGTGGAGGGTCGACGACGTGGAGACACTGTCGGACCACGTCTACATCCGCATGGATGTCTCCACGCCTCCCCCGACCCGCCCAGCAGCCCACCACCCACGAAGGTGGGCCCTGAAGGGCATCGATGAGGACGCCCTGATGGCGGCCGTTCTCGCAGTGGCCTGGCCGGAAGTTCCGGCTGGGCCAGTGGAGGTGTCACAGGAGGCGGATTGGTTCGCGGACGCCATGTCGGCAGTTTGCGACGTGGCGATGCCGCGTGTCCGCGCCAATCCGCCCCGCCGCCCGGTGTACTGGTGGAGCGCTGAGATTCAGCGTCTCCGCGAGGACTGCGGAGTCGCTCGCCGCCAGTACACCCGGGCGAGGCGTCGGCGCAACACCGACGCGGCGAGAACGGCACAGCTGTATGCCGACTATCGTGAACTCACGAAGCGGCTGCAGCTGGCCATCAGGAGCGCCAAGGCTCAGGCCTGGGACGGACTCCTCGACTCACTCCGTGAGGACCCATGGGGGCGCCCATACCGTCTTGTGATGGACAAGCTTCGTCCATGGGCGCCTCCCCTCACGGAGACGATGGACCCCCCACTCCTGGAGCGGGTGGTCGGCACTTTGTTCCCTGACGGGGAGGTGTCGGCCCCCGCTCCACCACCGGACCGTGTCTTATGGTCCCAGGAGTGGGAGGTGTCCGAAGAGGAGTTGGCCGGGGCTGTCAAACGCATGGGGGCTCGTAACACCGCCCCCGGCCCTGACGGCATCCCCGGCCGCGCCTGGGTCTTGGCGCTCAGCGTCCTCGGGCCCCGTCTGCGCAGGCTGTTTACAGCCTGTTTGCAGACGGGGACTCTTCCACCACGGTGGAAGACCGGGCGGATGGTCCTCCTTCGCAAGGACAACAGGCCCGCAGAGTCGCCTTCTGCCTACAGGCCCATCGTGTTGCTGGACGAGGTGGGGAAGTTATTTGAACGCATCGTTCACAAGCGCCTCGTCCAGCACCTGTCCCGTGATGGACCCGACCTGGCCGAGTGCCAGTTCGGCTTCCGGGAGGGACGATCGACCATCGACGCGATCCAGCGCGTCAAGTCCCTCTCGGACTCGGCCACGTCTGGGGGAGGGGTGGCACTGGCGGTGTCTTTAGACATAAAGAACGCCTTCAACTCCCTCTCCTGGGCGGCCATCCGCGGGGCCCTCGAACGCCACGAGGTGCCCCTCTACCTGCGGATGGTGGTCGGAGACTACCTCCGGGACAGGGCCATCGTTTACGGTGGCCGCGATGGGTCTGTCAGGCGACAGATAAACCGTGGAGTACCCCAGGGGTCCGTCCTGGGCCCACTGTTGTGGAACCTGGGGTACGACGCGGCTCTGCGGGTGTCCCTGCCGGTCGGCGTACACTTAACGTGTTACGCCGATGACACTATGGTGTTGGCCACCGGCAGGGACCGTGGGAGGACCATCCGCCGGGCGGAGGTCGCAGTTGCGGCCGTCGCCTCGCGGATCCGGGGCATGGGGTTGGAGCTGTCCCATCAGAAGACGGAGATCGTCTTGTTCGAGGGTCGCCGGAGGGGCACTCCACCCCATAGCCTGGTGAGGATCGGGTCGTCCGACGTCCAGGTGGCCACCGACATCAAGTATCTTGGTGTCCACCTGGACAGCTCCTGGAGCTTCGTCCCGCACTTCGCTCGTCTGGCCGCCAGGTTGGGTAGCCTAGTGACTCACTTGAGTCGCATCATGCCCAACCTTGGTGGTCCGGACGAGCGGGTGCGCCGCCTCTACTGCGGTGTGGTAAAGTCCGTGGCACTGTACGGTGCCCCCATCTGGGCCGACGCCTTAGCGGCCAGCCGGGGGAGCAAGTCGCTCCTCCGGAGGGAGTGGCGACGCGCTGCCATTCGCGTCATAAGGGGGTACCGTACGGTGTCCTACGAGGCGGCCACCGCCCTGGCGGGTTTACCTCCTTTGGAGCTCCTGGCGGCTGAGGATGCCTACGTCTATAGGCATCTTCGCCTTGCCCGCCAGGACTCCAACCCGCCAGGGGAAGACAGGGACGAGCTGAGGCTCCAGGCCCGGCGGTCCACTATGGCAACTTGGAGGGAGCAGTTGTCCCACGTCAGGGACCATTGGACCGTCGGGGCGGTCCTGCCCATCCTAGATAGATGGGTGGGCCGTAGCTCCGGACGACTTACTTTCCGAGCCACACAGGTGCTGACCGACCACGGGTGTTTCGGTCGGTACCTGTGCCGGATCGGTCGCGAGGCGGACCCGCGGTGCCACCACTGTGGCGCCGCGGTGGACTCGGCGCGGCACACTCTCGTGGAGTGTCCTGCCTGGGAGGTGCCGCGTCGGGCCTTAGCGGCGGAGGTGGGTCCGGACCTCTCGCTGCCGGCCATCCTGTCTCGGATGGTCGGTAGCGGGAGCGTCTGGCAGGCCATGATTTCCTTTTGCGAGGGGGTCATGGTCGCGAAGGAGGCCGCCGAGCGCTCAAGGGAGCTTCTGCTCCCTGCTCGGCGTCGCCTGCGGGGTCGGCGTCTTGCACGTTTGCCCCGCCCCGCTCCACGGGGGGGACTCCCGCCTTAGGGTGGGGGTCGCTCCTAAGAACCCTTCGGGGAGCGGGACTTCGCCACCTCCGCCGCGCACCCAGCGTGCCACGGTGGTGGCACCTAAGCCCCAGGGGCCGTGGTCCCGGCACTTAGCCGGGCCACGGTATCGGGTGTGACGCACCCGGGGCTCCCAGTCGAACCGGGCCAAGCCTGGCCCGAGGCGTCGGCGACGCCCGTGCGGGGAGGACCCTCACCCCGGTGGGGGTCGTGCCCCACGTCTTTGCACGGGGGTCGCCCGGGGGGCGCGGCTGGGGCGATTGGGGGATCGCCTCAGCCATTGCACGCGCCCTCCGGGACGGGGGCGGTGGCCGGGTGACCGGGTCACCGCCCGTTACCCCGGATGGGGGGGTGTATCGTCGACCACCCCCCCAACGGGAAGGGGGTCCCCTCAGTCACCATAGGGGGCCCCGGCGCGGGGAGGGACCGGACGTGTTCGTCCAGAGTTCCCGGGCCCTCCCCAGCAGCGCCGAGGTAGGTCACCGTGGGGTTTTAGCCGGTAAGAGTCCGGCATACCCCCGGGGTTCCCCAGCCCCGGGGGATCCATGAGGATTTCCCCACGTTAAAAAAAAAAAAAAAAAAAAAAAAAAAGGTTAGGTTAGGTTAGGTTAGGTTGCGGGGGTTCCGTTGATACCAAGTAGCCTCAGTGATGCTCCGAGGCGATGCCGGTGGGATCTTCGGATCCTGGCGGGGCCTCCCTTGCCGGTAAGGCTCGGAGCGGAGGGGTGAAAACGGTGGATGCGGGCCTCCATCCCAGGGGTCACGGCCAGTTCTGGTCGTGATACGGGGAGTTGCGTCCCCGGGATCCCATAGCTCGGCAGGGGTGGTGTGACCCCTGTCGTAATACCGTAAACCGGTGGTCATGTTTCGCCGGAGCGGGGGGCTTGCCTTCATTGGCCGGCCCGCGAGGGGATAAACCTCTATAAAAAGTCCCTAGCCTCAAGCTGCGGTACGCGGCGAGGGGGCACGTCCAGCCCTCGCGGCTGGGCGTGGCCGGTGGGTGCACCGGTCTCTAGCGACCAACCCCGGGGATACTGGCGCCCCCCGGGTGTATCTGCCTTCCCCTGGCATGGCGGCTCTGCCAGGGGCGACTTTCCTTCCGACCCTTCTCGTGGGAACATTATGGAAAATTGTTCACCTTTTAAAAAACCGGGGATTGGGGGGGTTTGTGAAGAAGAGAAGGCGGGGACCAGTGGGGTCCGAAAGGTCGGCGGTCCGAGACCCAACATCGTCTCGGACACGGTACTCACTGCCACACAAGGGCAGGTGGTGTTGGAGAAGCTCCAGCTGAGGGGCAGAGTACTGGACAAAGGCGCCCAGGAGGAGTCAGGTGACGCCTCCTACGACTCGGACACGTCCGTGGGATCAGTTAGATCCAATTTCTCTATCCTCAGAGAACGGGCGTGTCCGAAGTCCAAAAAGAGAGGACGACCACCAACAACGGGGGAGTACGTCGGCCTAGCTGAGGCCAAAAGGGCCTACATGGAGGCCCAACGAGAAATCGAGCTCGCTGAGCTCGAAGAAGAGATTCGTGCGGGCACAGGAAACATTCCACCTCCCGGCAAGTCGGGTAACCCAGTCCCAGAGATGGAGGCCTTCGTCGAAGAGGCTCGGAAGAAACCTCTGGCGGACCTCGGAGCGTGGGCCCTAGAAGTGGCCGACAAGATAGAGTTGGCTGCGGCCAAGTCCAAAAATTTAAAGGGGACTATTCAACGGGATATCCGTGTGGGTGCCCGCACAGTCCGAGCGGTTACTCTGGAGCTGGCGCAAAGAGTACAGCGCCCAGCCGAGCCAGCGGCTGAGCAAGAAGTAGCTGCTCTGAAGGCGCAACTGGAGGCCCTGCAGGAGCAAAACAAACGCCTGCAGGAGAGAATAGCAGCGTTGGAGAGGCGATCTCCAAGTCCGCCAATTACTAGAATGGCGGACTTGGAGATCGCGAGCCGCGCGAGGCCAGCACCTGCCTCGCCACTGATGGTTTCGGGGGGTGTTTGCCCCGAAACGGGTGTCCCGACACCCAAGGAGGAGACGGGGTCCGCAATAGCTCAACAGATTGCGGATCTCGTGAATAAAAGATTAGAGGAGTTCCGGAAGGAACTCCTCCCAGTCAAGAGCAAGGTGGAAGCCTCTCCAGATGGCCCTTCATCGAAGACCACTGGGGATAAGAAGAAGAAAAAGAAGAAGGAGAAGGGGAAGGGCACAACTCCCGTCCAACCCCAACTCACTCAGAAAAAGGCGACCCCATCCGGGGCCGCCAGAAGACTGGAGGCGGCGCGACAAGACGCGCAAAAGAAGAAAGCGGTGGCGCCAACTATATCCACCGGAGCCACCGTCACCGAGGGATCATGGGCCCAGGTGGTGGGCAGGAAGGCAAAACGGGCGGCCAAAAAGGCCCAATCGACTACTGCTCCACCACCGAAAACGCAAAAGAAGGTGGAGAGACCCAAACTGGGCCGCCTGCCGCGCACGGCGGCGGTAGTCCTGACCCTCCAGCCTGGCAGCAAGTCCTCATACAAGGACGTTATGACTGCTGCCAGGCAGAGGGTCAGGCTGGCGGACATCGGGGTGGATAGCGTCCGCCCCAAGAAGGCCAGGACCGGGGGCATGATGTTGGAGATCTCCGGCCCTGACAAAGAGGTCAAGGCATCTGCCTTGGCCGAAAAGCTGAAGACGGCGCTGGCCGGCGAGGGAGTAACAGTGGCCAGGCCCATTAAAAAGGCAGACCTTCGGGTCTTAGGCCTAGATGAATCGGCCACCCCAGCAGAGGTGGCCGAAGCAATAGCTGGCACTGCAGGGTGCCAGCTGGAGGAGGTGAAGACAGGGGAAATCCGGTCTTCTCGTGCGGGACTTGGAACCCTTTGGGTACAGTGCCCACTGGCTGCGGCCAAAAAGGTGGTCGCGGCCGGACGCATCAGGGTGGGCTGGGTCAACGCCAGGGTAGAGGCGTTGAAGCCCCGCCCTGAGCAGTGCTACCGCTGCTGGCAGCTTGGCCATGTCCAGCAGCGGTGCACTGCGGAGGTGGACCGGTCGCACCTTTGTTATAGGTGCGGCGAAACCGGTCATAGGGCGGGCCTATGTACGGCGGCCGCCCCGGTTTGCACATTGTGCAAAGAGGCCGGGCGGCCCGCCGACCATCGAATGGGGAGCAAGAATTGCTCCCCACCAAAGGCCCGCCCAGGCAAGAAGGTAGGAGTGACGCAGGCAAAGAAGAGCCAACTCTCCAGTGTCCGTCAAGGGGGTGGTGCGACTGCATCACCCTCCAACGTGGGAGGTTCCAGCGGGGGTGGTGCACCGGCATCACCCTCCACCGTGGGAGGTTCCAGCGGGGGTGGTGCATCCGCATCACCCTCCACCGTGGGAGCAGCAGTGATGGACACTGGAGAGCAGGCGGAACGGGAACCTGAACCCGCTCCAATGGATGACCCTGGCCGGGGGGAGGCCATGGACACGGCCTAAAGTTCACGCCTCCCCGCGGCCAGGTCATCCAGACCAATCTCAACCACGCCGTCGCCGCCCAAGACTTGATGGCTCAAAGTCTTTGCGGCGGCGTGGTTGAGTTGGTCGTAGCCGCGGAGCCGTACCGAGTTCTCCAACGCCCGTCCTGGGTTGGGGACTTGGACGACTCCGTGGTGATCGCCCAGTCGGTCCCGTCACGGATCCGGCCAATAGCGCCACTCATGCGCGGCCATGGATTCGTGGCGGTCGACTGGGCGGGTTGTGTGGTGGTGGGCGTCTACGCTCCACCGAGTTGGTCCCTCAGTCGTTTCGACATCCTACTGGACGAGCTGCAGAACGTCGTTTCATTGCACGCAGCTCGTCCAGTACTCGTCCTCGGGGACTTCAATGCTCACGCATCCGCGTGGCACTCCCCGAGGACGGACCAGAGGGGCCACTCGGTGCTGGACTGGGCGGCTGGCCTGGGTCTCCGGTTGTTGAACCGGGGCTCGGCCAGCACGTGCGTGCGGTACCAGGGCGAAAGTATAGTGGATCTATCTTTCGCCAATGCCCTGGCCGCGCGCCGTGTGTCGGGGTGGAGGGTCGACGACGTGGAGACACTGTCGGACCACGTCTACATCCGCATGGATGTCTCCACGCCTCCCCCGACCCGCCCAGCAGCCCACCACCCACGGAGGTGGGCCCTGAAGGGCATCGATGAGGACGCACTGATGGCGGCCGTTCTAGCAGTGGCCTGGCCGGAAGTACCGGCTGGGCCAGTGGAGGTTACACAGGAGGCGGATTGGTTCGCGGACGCCATGTCGGCTGTTTGCGACGTGGCGATGCCACGAGTCCGCGCCAATCCGCCCCGCCGCCCGGTGTACTGGTGGAGCGCTGAGATTCAGCGTCTCCGCGAGGACTGCGGAGTCGCTCGCCGCCAGTACACCCGGGCGAGGCGTCGGCGCAACACCGACGCGGCGAGAACGGCACAGCTGTATGCCGACTATCGTGATCTCACGAAGCGGCTGCAGCTGGCCATCAGGAGCGCCAAGGCTCAGGCCTGGGACGGACTCCTCGACACACTCCGTGAGGACCCATGGGGGCGCCCATACCGTCTGGTGATGGACAAACTACGTCCATGGGCGCCTCCCCTCACGGAGACGATGGACCCCCCACTCCTGGAGCGGGTGGTCGGCACTCTATTCCCAGACGGGGGGGTGTCGGCCCCCGCTCCACCACCGGACCGTGTCTTATGGTCCCAGGAGTGGGAGGTGTCCGAAGAGGAGTTGGCCGGGGCTGTCAAACGCATGGGGGCACGCAACACCGCCCCCGGCCCCGACGGCATCCCCGGCCGCGCCTGGGTCTTGGCGCTCAGCGTCCTCGGGCCCCGTCTGCGCAGGCTCTTCACAGCCTGTTTGCAGACGGGGACCCTTCCACCACGGTGGAAGACCGGGCGGATGGTCCTCCTTCGCAAGGACAACAGGCCCGCAGAGTCGCCTTCCGCCTACAGGCCCATCGTGTTGCTGGACGAGGTCGGGAAGCTCTTTGAACGCATCGTTCACAAGCGCCTCGTCCAGCACCTGTCCCGTGATGGACCCGACCTGGCCGAGTGCCAGTTCGGCTTCCGGGAGGGACGTTCCACCATCGACGCAATTCATCGCGTCAAGTCCCTCTCGGACTCGGCCACGTCCGGGGGAGGGGTTGCTCTGGCGGTGTCTCTTGATATCAAGAACGCCTTCAACTCCCTCTCCTGGGCGGCCATCCGCGGGGCCCTCGAAAGTCACGAGGTGCCCCTCTACCTGCGGATGGTGGTCGGAGACTACCTCCGGGACAGGGCCATCGTCTACGGTGGCCGCGATGGGTCTGTCAGGCGACAGATAAACCGTGGAGTACCCCAGGGGTCCGTCTTGGGCCCATTGTTATGGAACCTGGGGTACGACGCGGCTCTGCGGGTGTCCCTGCCGGTCGGCGTACATCTCACATGTTACGCCGACGACACCATGGTGTTAGCCACCGGCAGGGACCGTGGGAGGACCATCCGCCGGGCGGAAGTCGCGGTTGCGGCTGTCGCCTCGCGGATCCGGGGCATGGGGTTGGAGTTGTCCCCTCAGAAGACGGAGATCGTCTTGTTCGAGGGCCGTAGGAGGGGCACTCCACCCCATAGCCTGGTGAGGATCGGGTCGTCCGACGTCCAGGTGGGCACCGACATCAAGTATCTTGGTGTCTACCTGGACAGCTCCTGGAGCTTCGTCCCGCATTTCGCTCGTCTGGCCACCAGGTTGGGTAGCCTCGTGACTCATCTGAGTCGCATTATGCCCAACCTTGGTGGTCCGGACGAGCGTGTGCGCCGCCTCTATTGTGGGGTTGTTAAGTCCGTGGCACTGTACGGTGCCCCCATCTGGGCCGACGCCTTAGCGGCCAGCCGGAGGAGCAAGTCGCTCCTCCGCAGGGAGTGGCGACGCGCCGCAATACGCGTCATCAGGGGGTACCGTACGGTGTCATACGAGGCGGCCACCGCCCTGGCGGGTCTTCCACCTTTGGAGTTCCTGGCGGCTGAGGATGCCTATGTTTACAGGCATCTTCGCCTTGCCCGCCAGGACTCCAACCCGCCAGGGGAGGAAGTAGATAGGGACGAGTTGAGGCTCCAGGCCCGGCGGTCCATAATGTCATCGTGGAAGGAGGTGTTATCCCGTGTAAGGGACCACTGGACCGTCGGGGCGGTCCTGCCCGTCTTGGATAGATGGGTGGGCCGTAGCTCCGGGCGACTGACGTTCCGAGCCACACAGGTGCTGACCGACCACGGGTGTTTCGGTCGGTACCTGTGCCGGATCGGTCGCGAGGCGGACCCGCGGTGCCACCACTGTGGCGCCGCGGTGGACTCGGCGCGGCACACTCTCATGGAGTGTCCTGCCTGGGAGGTGCCGCGTCGGGCCTTAGCGGCGGAGGTGGGTCCGGACCTCTCGCTGCCGGCCATCCTGTCTCGGATGGTCGGTAGCGGGAGCGTCTGGCAGGCCATGATCGCCTTTTGCGAGGAGGTCATGGTCGCGAAGGAGGCCGCCGAGCGCTCAAGGGAGCTTCTGCTCCCTGCTCGGCGTCGCCTGCGGGGTCGGCGTCTTGTACGTTTGCCCCGCCCCGCTCCACGGGGGGGACTCCCGCCTTAGGGTGGGGGTCGCTCCTAAGAACCCTTCGGGGAGCGGGACTTCGCCACCTCCGCCGCGCACCCAGCGTGCCACGGTGGTGGCACCTTTGCCCCAGGGGCCGTGGTCCCGGCACTTAACCGGGCCACGGTATCGGGTGTGACGCACCCGGGGCTCCCAGTCGAACCGGGCCAAGCCTGGCCCGAGGCGTCGGCGACGCCCGTGCGGGGAGGACCCTCACTCCGGTGGGGGTCGTGCCCCACGTCTTTGCACGGGGGTCGCCCGGGGGGCGCGGCTGGGGCGATTGGGGGATCGCCTCAGCCATTGCACGCGCCCTCCGGGACGGGGGCGGTGGCCGGGTGACCGGGTCACCGCCCGTTACCCCGGATGGGGGGGTGTATCGTCGACCACCCCCCCAACGGGAAGGGGGTCCCCTCAGTCACCATAGGGGGCCCCGGCGCGGGGAGGGACCGGACGTGTTCGTCCAGAGTTCCCGGGCCCTCCCCAGCAGCGCCGAGGTAGGTCACCGTGGGGTTTTAGCCGGTAAGAGTCCGGCATACCCCCGGGGTTCCCCAGCCCCGGGGGATCCATGAGGATTTCCCCACGTTAAAAAAAAAAAAAAAAAAAAAAAAAAAAAAAAAAAAAAAAAAAAAAAAAAAAGGTTAGGTTGGGAAGCGGTGCGGGGCGGGACTTTCGTTGACGACTTCGGCACGTTAGGGGGGGAGTACTAAATAAATCATGGACTTACGCAATAAAGGAAGGAAAACTTACGGTGCAGGAGGCCTCGGAACCTCCAGTACCGGCGCAGTCTCGGGTGGTCAAGCGGGCCCGGCTGCGTCGTCATCCGGCAACCGTGGGACGTCCGTGGTGGAGGGCCAGGCCACGGCGTCTAACGCTACTGGTTCCTCTGGGGCTGGGGGGACTTTTGCGAGGCCGCTGGCCGGTCTCGTCAAAGACTTAGCGGCGGGCAGCGCTGGACGCTGGTCGCTGGGGATGGACTCTGACGACGAGGAGGGGTTGTCAGACAGCTCTTTCTCGTGCCAGTTGGAGCAACCATCCGGTGTAGTACGGAAGAGGGGCAGGCCCCCAACAACCGGGGAGTATGTCGGGCTGGCGGAGGCTAAGCGAGCCTACATGGAGCTCTGCCGGGAGGAGGAGGCGGTCCGGAGGGAGTTGGAGCGATCCGATCCCTCCCGGACCCCTCCGCCTCCTAGTAAGGCTGCTAAGCCTCTCCCGAATGAGCGGGAAGTACGGGAGGAAATGAGGAGCAGGCCGACGCCCGACCTCGGTGCTCTCATCTTGGAGCACGCTAAGGAGGTCGAGCGTGTGGCCGGCTCCTCCAAAAATCTAAGTGGGAGATTCGTACATCGCCTTCGGGAAAGTGCCCAGGCCCTTAGGCTTGCGGGACTCGAGGCGATACAGCGAACGGAGAGGGACGGGAGAGTTAAAGAGCTCGAGGAAGCCAACGTTAGGCTCTCCTCCGAGCTCGATGGACTTAAGAGGGAGGTGGCTAGGCTCAGGCGGCAGCTTGAGTCTGCCACACGCGAGGAATCCCGCATGGAGGTGGAGCCTCCCAGGGGGAAATCTCCTCCTATCACGGTGGCACGGGGAGGCAGGTCCTCCCCGAGTACGGGTCAAGCCGCTGGCGGCGTTGACGTAGAGGAGATTATCTCCCGTGTGGGAGAGATGATGGAGGCGAGATTCGCCGCTCTCAGGGGAGAGTTGAACCTCACCCTGGGAGCGATGGGTCCCGCCTCCGGTTTGGTGTTGGGGGGTTGTTCGTTGGGGGAGGTTAGGGGGGACGGCGCGGGTACTCCCCGTGCTGTCCAGCCCGACCAACCACCGTCGGCCACCCCTCGCCCGGCGAAAGCCGGGAAAAAGGGACGGGGTAAGAGGGGGAATAGGGGGGTGTCCAATGTCCCTCCCTCGGCTGGGTCTGCTGTGCAGACTCAGTCCGGGGGTGGGGACTCCTGGGCGGAGGTGGTGGGCCGCAAGGCTCCCACATCTGCCCCGGTCCCTCCCTCTTCCTCCTCGAAGAAGAGGAAAGGAAAGGGGAAGAAGTCGGCCGGGAAGGCCGGCTCCGTCCCCGATAAAAAGAAGGGGGTTGTGCGTCTGGGTAAGCTTCCCAGGTCGGAGGCGGTGACTATCACCGTCCCGCCTGGGTGCACCCAGACGCTGACAAACGCGATGTTGGCGGCGCGTAACGCCTTTGCTCTCGATGAGCTGGGCATCGAGGCGGTCAGGCCCAAGCGGGCCAAGACCGGGGCCCTCATACTTGAAGTTGAGGGCGAGGGGAGGGCTGAGAAGGCCGACGAACTGGCATACCGCCTCACGGAGGTGCTGGAGCCGAAGGGCCTCAAGGTCGGCCGCCCGATGAAGCTCGTTGAGCTGAGGGTGGTCGGCCTTGAGGACTCGGTCCGCGCCATCGAAGTGAAGGCGGCTCTTTCGAGGGAGGGTGGTTGCCCAATGGACCCGATCGTGGTTGGAACCATCCAGCGATCCGGCCCATTGGGCACCGTGTGGGCTAGGTGCCCACTCGCGGCGGCGAAAAAACTTTTCGCCAAGGGGGATAGAATACGGGTGGGGTGGGCTACAGCTCGGGTCGAGCTGCTCAAGCCCCGGCCGTTGCAGTGCTACCGCTGCCTCCAGCACGGTCACGTGCGGGCGCGGTGCACTGCCGACGAGGACCGTAGCACTTTGTGCTATCGGTGTGGCGCTGCAGGCCACAAGGCGGCCGGGTGTCCGGCGGCGGCGCCCAACTGTCCGCTCTGCGCGGACTTGGGTCTGCCGTCCGGGCACCGCTTGGGCAGCTCGGCCTGTAAGCCGCCCGTCCGAAAGGGCGGGCGTGGGGAGCCCTCTAGGGCAGGCACTTCGGTGCCCAAGGGGCAGGCGGTTGCGCCTGATCGGGGTGGGGCTGCTCCTTCTACGAAGGAGTAGACTCGCCACGATATGTCTCCCTTTCCCGGGAGACATCATCCCCCAGGGGCCGCGGCAACCGACCATCTGTTGCCGCGGTACGGGTAGTAGCGCACCCGGGGCCCGAGCTACGGTGGAGGAGGGCGGCCGTCTCGCCGAGTGTTTGAGCACCGCTCCACTCGGGTACTTCAAGGCGAGGCGGTCGTCGGGGCTGCAGCATCGGCGAATGGGGGTTCGCCGATGCATTGCACGCGGCCCGGGATGGTCGGCGATGTCGGCGTGGCCCCGACATCGCCGTCTTTAGCTGGGTAGGGGAGGCTCAGCCCTCCAACTTTTGGGAAGCGGGTGCCCTTCTGGCGCCCTTGCACGGGGAGGGTCTGGTTGTTGTTCGCAAGAGATCCCAGACTCTCCCCGGTAGTGCAGGGATGGCCACCGTGGGGTTTTAGCCGGTAAGAGTCCGGCATAACCCCGGAGCTTCCCCAGCTCCGGGGTATCCATGATGGATTTCCCCACGTAAAAAAAAAAAAAAAAAAAAAAAGGTTAGGTTAGGTTAGGTTATCCCTCCCCGTCTGGGTGCGGGTCAGAATACACCCAGGGTATACCCTGCCTGTCGTAAGAGGCGACTAAAAGGGTGCATCGCGGAAGCTGAGGTAGCCTCAGTGATGCTCCGGGGCGATGCCGGCGGGATCTTCGGATCCTGGCAGGGCCTCCCTTGCCGGTAAGGCCCGGAGTTGAGAGGTGAGAAGGTGGAAGCGGTGCGGGACGGGACTATTGTTGACGACTCGGGCACGTTAGGGGTGGTTTTACTTACAACAATTATGGATAGTGTACATAAAGGGAAGAAAACTTACGGTGCAGGAGGCCTCGGAACCTCCAGTACCGGCGCAGTTTCGGGTGGTCAAGCGGGCCCGGCTGCGTCGTCATCTGGCAACCGTGGGACGTCCGTGGTGGAGGGCCAGGCCACGGCGTTTAAGGCTACTGGTTCCTCTGGGGCTGGGGGGAGTTCTACGAGGCCGCTGGCCGGCCTCGTGAAGGACTTAGCGGCGGGCAGCGCTGGACGCTGGTCGCTCGGAATGGATTCCGACGACGAGGAGGAATACTCTGACACCTCCTTCTCGTGTCGGCAGGAGCCTCCAGTTGTGAGGAAAAGGGGCAGGCCCCCTACAACGGGGGAATACGTAGGGCTTGCAGAGGCGAAGCGAGCCTACATGGAGCTCTGCCGGGAGGAGGAGGCAGTCCGGAGGGAGTTGGAGCGATCCGATCCCTCCCGGACTCCTCCGCCTCCCAGCAAGAGCGCTAAGCCTCTCCCCAATGAGCGGGATGTGCGGGAGCAGATGAGGCACCGGCCGACACCCGACCTCGGTGCTCTAATTTTAGAGCACTCGAAGGAGGTCGAGCGCGTGGCCGGCTCATCGAGGAACCTGAGCGGCAGGTTTGTGCGCCTCCTTCGGGAAAGTGCGCAGGCGCTCAGGCTAGCTGGGTTGGAGGCAATCCAGCGCACTGAGAGGGACGGGCGTGTAATAGAGCTCGAGGAAGCGAACGACAGGCTCTCCTCCGAGCTCGAAGAGTTAAGGAGGGAAGTGGGAAGGCTAAAGACTCAACTTGAGTCTTCCACACGGGAGAAATCTCGAATGGAGGTTGAGCCTCCTAGTGGCACATCGCCGCCTATCACGGGGGCACGGGGAGGCAGGTCCTCCCCGAGTACGGGTCCAGCCGCTGGCGGCGTGGACGTGGAGGAGATCATCTCCCGTGTTGGAAATATGATGGAGGCGAGATTCGCCGCTCTCAGGGGTGAGTTGAACCTCACCCTGGGAGCGGCGGGTCCCGCCTCCGGATTGGAGATGGGGGGTGGTTCGTTGGGGGAGGTTAGGGGGGACGCCGGGGGTACTCCCCGTGCCGCCCAGCCCGACCAACCACCGTCGGCCACCCCTCGCCCGGCGAAAGCCGGGAAAAAGGGACGGGGTAAGAGGGGGAAAGGGGGGGTGACCAATGTCCCTCCCTCCGCTGAGTCTGCTGTGCGGGCTCAGTCCGGGGGTGGGGACTCCTGGGCGGAGGTGGTGGGTCGTAAGACTCCGACTTCTGCCCCGGTCCCACCCTCGTCCTCCTCGAAGGTGACTAAGGGGAAGAAAAATAAGGGGAAGAAGTCGGCCGCGAAGGCCGGCTCCGGCCCCGAGAAGAAGAAAGTTGGTGTGCGTCTGGGTAGGCTACCCAAGTCGGAGGCGGTGTCTATCACCGTCCCGCCTGGGTGCAACCAGACGCTCACCAACGCAATGTTGGTGGCGAGAAACGCCTTCGCCCTTGACGAAGTGGGCATTGAGGCGGTGAGGCCGAAGCGGGCAAAGACGGGGGCCCTCATCCTGGAGGTTGAGGGAGAAGGGAGGGCGGAAAAGGCCGACCAACTGGCCTATCGCCTCACCGAGGTGTTGGAGCCCAGGGGCCTCAAGGTCGGCCGCCCAATGAAGCTCGTTGAGCTGAGGGTGGTCGGCCTTGAGGACTCGGTCCGCGCCATAGAGGTGAAGGCGGCCTTGTCGAGGGAGGGCGGGTGCCCCATGGACCGGATCGTGGTCGGTACCATCCGGCGATCCGGCCCATTGGGCACCGTGTGGGCGCGATGCCCATTGGCAGGGGCGAAAAAACTTTTCGCCAAGGGGGATAGGATACGGGTGGGGTGGGCAACAGCTCGGGTCGAGCTGCTCAAGCCCCGGCCGTTGCAGTGCTACCGCTGCCTCCAGCACGGTCACGTGCGGGCGCGGTGCACTGCCGACGAGGACCGTAGCACTTTGTGCTATCGGTGTGGCGCTGCAGGCCACAAGGCGGCCGGGTGTCCGGCGGCGGCGCCCAACTGTCCGCTTTGCGCGGACTTGGGTCTGCCGTCCGGGCACCGCTTGGGCAGCTCGGACTGTAAGCCGCCCGTCCGCAAGGGCGGGCGTGGGGGGCCCTCGAGGGCCGGCACTACGGTGCCCAAGGGGCAGGCGGATGCGCCTGATCGGGGTGGGGCTGCTCCTTCACCGAAGGAGTAAACTCACCCCGATATGTCTCCCTTTCCCGGGAGACATCATCCCCCAGGGGCCGCGGCAACCGACCACCTGTTGCCGCGGTACGGGTAGTAGCGCACCCGGGGCCCGAGCTGTGGTGGTGGAGGGCGGCCGTCTCGCCGAGTGTTTGAGCACCGCTCCACTCGAGTACTTCCAGGCGAGGCGGTCGCCGGGGCTGCAGCATCGGCGAATGGGGGTTCGCCGATGCATTGCACGCGGCCCGTGATGGTCGGCGATGTCGGCGTGGCCCCGACATCGCCGTCTTTAGCTGGGTAGGGGAGGCTCAGCCCTCCAACTTTTGGGAAGCGGGCGCCCTTCTGGCGCCCTTGCACGGGGAGGGTCTGGTTGTTGTTCGCAAGAGATCCCAGACTCTCCCCGGTAGTGCAGGGATGGCCACCGTGGGGTTTTAGCCGGTAAGAGTCCGGCATAACCCCGGAGCTTCCCCAGCTCCGGGGTATCCATGATGGATTTCCCCACGTAAAAAAAAAAAAAAAAAAAAAAAAAAGGTTAGGTTATCCCAGGGGTCACGGCCAGTTCTGGTCGTGATACGGGGAGTTGCGTCCCCGGGATCCCATAGCTCGGCAGGGGTGGTGTGACCCCTGTCGTAATACCGTAAACCGGTGGTCATGTTTCGCCGGAGCGGGGGGCTTGCCTTCATTGGCCGGCCCGCGAGGGGATAAACCTCTATAAAAAGTCCCTAGCCTCAAGCTGCGGTACGCGGCGAGGGGGCACGCCCAGTCCTCGCGGCTGGGCGTGGCCGGTGGGTGCACCGGTCTCGAGCGACCAACCCCGGGGATACTGGCGCCCCCCGGGTGTATCTGCCTTCCCCTGGCATGGCGGCTCTGCCAGGGGCGACTTTTATTTCCGACCTTCTCGTGGGAACAAGTATGGATTGTTCAGTTTCTTTTAAAAAACCGGGGAATGGGGGGGTCGATGACGTTAAGGCGGGGCCAAGTGGGGCCCGAAAGGTCGCAGATCCGAGGCCGACTATCGTCTCGGATAGTGTGATGACTGCCTCACAAGGGCAGGTTGTGCTTGATAGGCTCAAGTTAAGGAGCCGAGCACTTGAGAAGGGCGCTGTAGAGGAGTCGGGGGATGCCTCCTATGATTCTGACACGTCCGTCGGATCTGTTAGATCGAACATTTCGATCCTCAGAGAACGGGCGTGTCCCAAATCGAAGAAGAGGGGACGGCCCCCAACTACTGGGGAATACGTCGGCCTAGCGGAGGCCAAGAGGGCCTATCTCGAGGCTCAACGAGAAATAGAGCTCGTTGAGTTAGAGGAGGGCATTAGGAGCGGCACGGGCAGCATCCCTCCCCCCGGGAGGTCTACCAACCCCGTGCCTGACATGGAGGCATTCGTCTTAGAGGCGAAAAAGAAGCCGCTCGAAGACCTGGGAGCGTGGGCCCTGGAGGAGGCCGATAAGATTGAGCTGGCGGCGGCCAAATCAAAAAATCTTAAAGGCACCATCCAACGAGACATCCGCGTTGGAGCCCGAGCAGTTAGAGCTGTCACCATGGAGCTCGCGCAACGGGTGGTGCGGCCGGCGGAACAAGCGCTGCCGGTAGAAATAGCTGCGCTGAGGGCGCAAATAGAGGCCCTGCAGGACGAGAACAAACGCCTGCAGGAACGCCTGCTACAGCTGGAGAGGCGATCTCCAAGCCCGCCAGTTACAAGAATGGCGGACATGGAGATCGCGAGCCGCGCGAGGCCTGCACCAGCCTCGCCATTGAAGGTTCCAGGGGGAGAATGCCCCGAAATGGGTGTCCCCGCACCCAGGGAGCCGACGGGGTCCGCCATCGCTCTTCAAATCGCGGACCTCGTTAACCGAAGACTAGAGGATTTCCGCAAGGAACTCCTCCGAGCTCAGAAGATAGAGGAAGCCTCCCCGGATGGCCCCTTACCACAGGCCAACCGGGACAAGAAGAAGAACAATAAAAAGAAGAAGAAGAAGGAGGAGGTTAAGGGGAAGGATACTAATCCTGTCCAGCCCCAAACCTTCCAGAAGAAAGTGACACCGTCCGGGGCCGCTAGAAGACTGGCGGCGGCGCGCCAGGAGGCGCAGAAGAGTGCGGTGGCTACTATTAAACCTTCAGGTGCCACCGCCAAGGAGGGAACTTGGGCCCAGGTGGTGGGCAGAAGAGCACAAAGGGCTGCTAAAAAGGCCCAGTCTTCCCCTGCCCTACCTCCTAAGCCCCCAAAGAAGCTTGAGAAGCCCAAGTTGGGCCGGCTACCGCGTACGGCGGCGGTAGTCCTCACCCTCCAGCCTGGCAGCAGGTCCACCTATAGGGACGTGATGACCGCTGCCAGGCAGAGGGTTAGGTTGTCGGACGTCGGGGTGGAAAGCGTCCGCCCCAAGAAAGCTAGGACTGGCGGCCTCATGTTAGAGGTCGCCGGCCAAGACAAGGAGGCCAAGGCAACTGCCTTGGCGAATAAGTTGCGTGAGGCGTTGGCTGGTGACGGCGTCACTGTTACCAGACCAATGAAGAAGGCCGACCTCAGGGTCTTCGGCCTAGACGAGTCGGCCACTTCAGCTGAGGTGGCCGAAGCTATAGCTGGCACCGCAGGGTGTCAGCTCGAGGAGGTGAGGACCGGTGAAATTAGGTCCTCGCGAGCTGGGCTTGGCACCCTTTGGGTGCAGTGCCCGCTGGCGGTGGCCAAGAAGGTGGTCGCTGCCGGACGTATCAGGGTGGGGTGGGTTTTCGCCAGGGTAGAGGCGTTAAAGCCCCGCCCTGAGCAGTGCTACCGCTGCTGGCAGCTGGGCCATGTTCAGCAGCGGTGCACTGCAGAGGTGGACAGGTCGCACCTATGCTACAGGTGCGGCGAAACTGGCCACCATGCGGGCCTTTGTACGGCGGCCGCCCCGGTATGCACTTTGTGCAAGGAAGCCGGGCGGCCCGCCGACCACCGCATGGGGAGCAAAGCCTGCTCCCCACCCAAGGCCCGCCCAGCTAGGAAGGGAGGAGATATGAAGAAGAGGAGCCAACTCTCCGGTGTCCATCAAGGGGGTGGTGCGGCTGCATCACCCTCCAACGTGGGATGTTCCGGCGGGGGTGGTGCACCGGCATCACCCCCCACCGTGGGAGGTTCCAGCGGGGGTGGTGCACCCGCATCACCCTCCACCGTGGGAGTTCCAGCGATGGACACTGGAGAGAAGGCGGAGCGGGCAGTTAAACCCGCTCCCAAGGATGATTCTGGCCGGGGGGAGGCCATGGACACGGCCTAAAGTTCATGCCTCCCCGCGGTCAGATCATCCAGACCAACCTCAACCGCGCCGTCGCCGCCCAAGACTTGATGGCTCACAGTCTTTGCGGCGGCGTGGTTGAGTTGGTCGTAGCCGCGGAGCCGTACCGAGTTCTCCAACGCCCGTCCTGGGTTGGGGACTTGGACGACTCCGTGGTGATCGCCCAGTCGGTCCCGTCACGGATCCGGCCAATAGCGCCTCTTATGCGCGGCCATGGATTCGTGGCGGTCGACTGGGCGGGTTGTGTGGTGGTGGGCGTCTACGCTCCACCGAGTTGGTCCCTCAGTCGTTTCGACTTCCTACTGGACGAGCTGCAGAACGTTGTTTCATTGCACGCAGCTCGTCCAGTACTCGTCCTCGGGGACTTCAATGCTCACGCATCCGCGTGGCACTCCCCGAGGACGGACCAGAGGGGCCACTCGGTGCTGGACTGGGCGGCTGGCCTGGGTCTCCGGTTGTTGAACCGGGGCTCGGCCAGCACGTGCGTGCGGTACCAGGGCGAAAGTATAGTGGATCTATCTTTCGCTAACGCCCTGGCCGCGCGCCGTGTGTCGGGGTGGAGGGTCGACGACGTGGAGACGCTGTCAGACCATGTCTATATACGCATGGATGTCTCCACGCCTCCCCCGACCCGCCCAGCAGCCCACCACCCACGGAGGTGGGCCCTGAAGGGCATGGATGAGGACGCACTGATGGCGGCCGTTCTCGCAGTGGCCTGGCCGGAAGTTCCGGCTGGGCCAGTGGAGGTCTCGGAGGAGGCGGATTGGTTCGCGGACGCCATGTCGGCTGTCTGCGACGTGGCGATGCCACGTGTCCGCGCCAATCCGCCCCGCCGCCCGGTGTACTGGTGGAGCGCTGAGATTCAGCGTCTCCGCGATGAGTGCGGAGTCGCTCGCCGCCAGTACACCCGGGCGAGGCGTCGGCGTAACTCCGACACAGCGAGAACGGCACAGCTGTACGCCGACTATCGTGAACTCACGAAGCGGCTGCAGCTGGCCATCAGGAGCGCCAAGGCTCAGGCCTGGGACGGACTCCTCGACTCACTCCGTGAGGACCCATGGGGGCGCCCATACCGTCTTGTGATGGACAAGCTTCGTCCATGGGCGCCTCCCCTCACGGAGACGATGGACCCCCCACTCCTGGAGCGGGTGGTCGGCACTTTATTCCCGGACGGGGAGGTGTCGGCCCCCGCTCCACCACCGGACCGTGTCTTATGGTCCGAGGAGTGGGAGGTGTCCGAAGAGGAGTTGGCCGGGGCTGTCAAACGCATGGGGGCGCGTAACACCGCCCCCGGCCCCGACGGCATCCCCGGCCGCGCCTGGGTCTTGGCGCTCAGCGTCCTCGGGCCCCGTCTGCGCAGGCTGTTCACAGCCTGTTTGCAGACGGGGACCCTTCCACCACGGTGGAAGACCGGGCGGATGGTCCTCCTACGCAAGGACAACAGGCCCGCAGAGTCGCCTTCTGCCTACAGGCCCATCGTGTTGCTGGACGAGGTGGGGAAGCTCTTTGAACGTGTTGTTCACAAGCGCCTCGTCCAGCACCTGTCCCGTGATGGACCCGACCTGGCCGAGTGCCAGTTTGGCTTCCGGGAGGGACATTCTACCATCGACGCTATTCATCGCGTCAAGTCCCTCTCGGACTCGGCCACGTCCGGGGGAGGGGTTGCACTGGCGGTGTCTCTTGATATCAAGAACGCCTTTAACTCCCTCTCCTGGGCGGCCATCCGCGGGGCCCTCGAAAGTCACGAGGTGCCCCTCTACCTGCGGATGGTGGTCGGAGACTACCTCCGGGACAGGGCCATCGTCTACGGTGGCCGCGATGGGTCTGTCAGGCGGCAGATCAACCGTGGAGTACCCCAGGGGTCCGTCTTGGGCCCGTTACTATGGAACCTGGGGTACGACGCGGCTCTGCGGGTGTCCCTGCCGGTCGGCGTACACTTGACGTGTTATGCCGATGACACAATGGTGTTAGCCACCGGCAGGGACCGTGGGAGGACCATCCGCCGGGCGGAAGTCGCGGTTGCGGCTGTCGCCTCGCGGATCCGGGGCATGGGGTTGGAGTTGTCCCCTCAGAAGACGGAGATCGTCTTCTTCCAGGGTCGTACGAGGGGCACTCCACCCCATAGCCTGGTGAGGATCGGGTCGTCCGACGTCCAGGTGGCCACCGACATCAAATATCTTGGTGTCCACCTGGACAGCTCCTGGAGCTTCGTCCCGCATTTCGCTCGTCTGGCCGCCAGGTTGGGCAGCCTAGTGACTCATTTGAGTCGCATCATGCCCAACCTTGGCGGTCCGGACGAGCGGGTGCGCCGCCTCTACTGCGGTGTGGTAAAGTCCGTGGCACTGTACGGTGCCCCCATCTGGGCCGACGCCTTGCCGGCAAGTCGGAGGAGCAAGTCGCTCCTCCGAAGGGAGTGGCGACGCGCCGCAATACGCGTCATCAGGGGGTACCGTACGGTGTCATACGAGGCGGCCACCGCCCTGGCGGGTCTTCCACCTTTGGAGTTCCTGGCGGCTGAGGATGCCTATGTTTACAGGCATCTTCGCCTTGCCCGCCAGGACTCCAACCCGCCAGGGGAGGAAGTGAATAGGGACGAGCTGAGGCTCCAGGCCCGGCGGTCCACATTAACATCTTGGAAGGAGGAGTTATCCCGTCACAGGGACCACTGGACCGTCGGGGCGGTCCTGCCCGTCTTAGATAGATGGGTGGGCCGTAGCTCCGGGCGACTGACGTTCCGAGCCACACAGGTGCTGACCGACCACGGGTGTTTCGGTCGGTACCTGTGCCGGATCGGTCGCGAGGCGGACCCGCGGTGCCACCACTGTGGCGCCGCGGTGGACTCGGCGCGGCACACTCTCATGGAGTGTCCTGCCTGGGAGGTGCCGCGTCGGGACTTAGCGGCGGAGGTGGGTCCGGACCTCTCGCTGCCGGCCATCCTGTCTCGGATGGTCGGTAGCGGGAGCGTCTGGCAGGCCATGATCGCCTTTTGCGAGGAGGTCATGGTCGCGAAGGAGGCCGCCGAGCGCTCAAGGGAGCAACTGCTCCCTGCTCGGCGTCGCCTGCGGGGTCGGCGTCTTGCACGTTTGCCCCGCCCCGCTCCACGGGGGGGACCATCGCCTTCGGGTGGTGGTCGCTCCTAAGAACCCTTCGGGGAGCGGGACTTCGCCACCTCCGCCGCGCACCCAGGTGCCACGGTGGTGGCACTTAGGCCCCAGGGGCCGTGGTCCCGGCACTTAGCCGGGCCACGGTATCGGGTGTGACGCACCCGGGGCTCCCAGTCGAACCGGGCCAAGCCTGGCCCGAGGCGTCGGCGACGCCCGTGCGGGGAGGACCCTCACCCCGGTGGGGGTCGTGCCCCACGTCTTTGCACGGGGGTCGCCCGGGGGGCGCGGCTGGGGCGATTGGGGGATCGCCTCAGCCATTGCACGCGCCCTCCGGGACGGGGGCGGTGGCCGGGTGACCGGGTCACCGCCCGTTACCCCGGATGGGGGGGTGTATCGTCGACCACCCCCCCAACGGGAAGGGGGTCCCCTCAGTCACCATAGGGGGCCCCGGCGCGGGGAGGGACCGGACGTGTTCGTCCAGAGTTCCCGGGCCCTCCCCAGCAGCGCCGAGGTAGGTCACCGTGGGGTTTTAGCCGGTAAGAGTCCGGCATACCCCCGGGGTTCCCCAGCCCCGGGGGATCCATGAGGATTTCCCCACGTTAAAAAAAAAAAAAAAAAAAAAAAAAAGGTTAGGTTAGGTTAGGTTAGGTTAGGTTCATCCCAGGGGTCACGGCCAGTTCTGGTCGTGATACGGGGAGTTGCGTCCCCGGGATCCCATAGCTCGGCAGGGGTGGTGTGACCCCTGTCGTAATACCGTAAACCGGTGGTCATGTTTCGCCGGAGCGGGGGGCTTGCCTTCATTGGCCGGCCCGCGAGGGGATAAACCTCTATAAAAAGTCCCTAGCCTCAAGCTGCGGTACGCGGCGAGGGGGCACGTCCAGTCCTCGCGGCTGGGCGTGGCCGGTGGGTGCACCGGTCTCTAGCGACCAACCCCGGGGATACTGGCGCCCCCCGGGTGTATCTGCCTTCCCCTGGTATGGCGGCTCTGCCAGGGGTGACCTCCTTTCCGACCCACTCGTGGGAACAGTTATGGATCATTGTTCATTTTTCAAAAAACCGGGGAATGGGGGGGTCATTGACGAAGAAAAGGCGGGGACCAGCGGGGTCCGAAAGGTCGGCGGTCCGAAACCGAGCATCGTTTCGGACAAGGTGCTCACTGCCTCGCAGGAGCAAGTAGTGCTCGATAAGCTTCATCTGAGAGGCCGAGCACTTGAGAGAGGCGCCCAGGAGGAGTCATGCGATGCCTCGTATGACTCGGATACGTCCGTGGGATCGGTGCGATCCACCGCTTCTTTATTGAGGGAACGGGCGTGTCCCAAATCAAAGAAGAGAGGACGGCCCCCGACAACAGGGGAATACGTTGGGCTCGCAGAGGCCAAGAGGGCCTATGTAGAAGCCCAAAAGGAGATAGAGCTCCTAGAGCTAGAAGAAGAAATACGGGCTGGTACTGGGAGCATTCCACCGCCCGGCAAGTCCGGCAATCCCGTGCCGGACATGAATGAGTTTGTCCAGCTAGCGAAAATGAAGCCGCTGGCTGATCTGGGAGCGTGGGCCCTGGAGGAGGCCGACAAAATAGAGTTGGCTGCGGCCAAGTCTAAAAACTTGAAAGGGACCATCCAGCGGGATATCCGCGTTGGAGCTCGCACAGTCCGAGCAGTCACCCTGGAGCTGGCGCAGAGGGTGCAGCGGCCAGCTGAACCAGAGGCAACAGAAGATGTTGCGGCACTGAAAGTGCAACTTGAGGCCCTGCAGGCGGAAAATAGACGCCTGCAGGAGCGATTATCTGCATTGGAACGGCGATCTCCAAGTCCGCCAGTTACAAGAATGGCGGACTTGGAGATCGCGAGCCGCGCGAGGCCAACACCGGCCTCGCCATTGAGGGTCTCGGGGGGTGTTTGCCCTGAAATTGGTGCCCCGGCACCTAAAGAGCCGACGGGGTCCGCCATAGCGGAGCAGATAGCGGACCTCGTCAACAAAAGGTTAGAGGAGTTCAGAAGAGAACTCCTCCCAATCAAGAGGAAGGACGAATTCTCCCCGGATGTTATCTTACCGAAGGCCACCGGGGGCAAGAAGAAGGAGGAGGTGAAGAAGAGCAAGAAGAAGAAGGGGAAGGGTAAGGACACCGCTCCTGTCCAAACCCAACCCCTGCAGAAGAAGGCGACCCCAACCGGGGCCGCCAGAAGATTGGAGGTGGCGCGCCAGGAGGCGCTGAAGAAAGCGGTGGCACCTTCAAAACCTACAGGTGCCACCGCCACCGAGGGAACGTGGGCCCAGGTGGTGGGCAGAAAGGCCAAGAGGGCAGCCAAAAAGGCCCAGTTAGCCCCTGCCCCACCACCGAAGGTCCACAGGAAGGCGGAGAAGCCCAAGCTAGGAAGACTGCCGCGTACAGCTGCGGTGGTCCTCACCCTCCAGCCTGGCAGCAAGTCCTCATACAGGGACATCATGATTGCTGCCAGACAGAGGGTGAAGTTAGCGGACGTTGGGGTGGACAGCGTCCGCCCAAAGAAGGCGAGAACCGGGGGCCTCATGCTTGAGGTCTCCGGATCCGATAAGGAGGCTAAGGCGCTCGCCTTAGCAGAAAAACTTCGGGAGGCGCTGGCCGGAGAAGAAGTAACGGTGGCCAGACCGATTAAAAAGGCCGATATCAGAGTCTGCGGCCTCGATGAATCGGCCACCCCAGCCGAGGTGGCCGAAGCCATAGCTGGCGCAGCAGGGTGCCAGGTGGGTGAGGTGAGGACTGGCGAAATTCGGTCCTCACGTAGTGGACTTGGCACCCTATGGGTGCAATGCCCACTGGCAGCGGCCAAGAAGGTTGTTGCTGCCGGCCGCATCAGAGTGGGCTGGGTGTTTGCCAGGGTGGAGGTGTTGAAGCCCCGCCCTGAGCAGTGCTACCGCTGCTGGCAAATGGGTCATGTTCAGCAGCGGTGCACTGCTGAAGTAGACAGGTCGCACCTGTGTTACAGGTGCGGCGAAACGGGCCACCGGGCGGGCCTATGTACGGCGACCGCCCCGGTCTGCACTCTGTGCAAAGAAGCCGGGCGGCCCGCCGACCACCGTATGGGGAGCAAGGCTTGCTCCCCACCAAAGTCCCGCCCTGGCAAGAAGGTAGGAGGTACGCAGGTGAAGAAGAAAAGCCAACTCTCCGGTGTCCATCAAGGGGGTGGTGCGGCTGCATCACCCTCCAACGTGGGAGGTTCCAGCGGGGGTGGTGCACCGGCATCACCCCCCACCGTGGGAGGTTCCAGCGGGGGTGGTGCACCCGCATCACCCTCCACCGTGGGAGTTGCTGCTGCGATGGACACTGGGGAGAAGGCGGAGCGGTCTACTAAAACCGCTCCACTGGATGATTCTGGCCGGGGGGAGGCCATGGACACGGCCTAACGTTCACGCCTCCCCGCGGTCAGATCATCCAGACCAATCTCAACCACGCCGTCGCCGCTCAAGACTTGATGTCTCATAGTCTTTGCGGCGGCGTGGTTGAGTTGGTCGTAGCCGCGGAGCCGTACCGGGTTCTCCAACGCCCGTCCTGGGTTGGGGACCTGGACGACTCCGTGGTGATCGCCCAGTCGGTTCCGTCACGGATCCGGCCAATAGCGCCTATCATGCGCGGCCATGGATTCGTGGCGGTCGACTGGGCGGGTTGTGTGGTGGTGGGCGTCTACGCTCCACCGAGTTGGTCCCTCGGTCGTTTCGACTCCCTACTGGACAAGCTGCAGAACGTCGTGTCATTGCACGCAGCTCGTCCAGTGCTCGTCCTCGGGGACTTCAATGCTCACGCATCCGCGTGGCACTCCCCGAGGACGGACCAGAGGGGCCACTCGGTGCTGGACTGGGCGGCTGGCCTGGGTCTCCGGTTGTTGAACCGGGGCTCGGCCAGCACGTGCGTGCGGTACCAGGGCGAAAGCATCGTGGACTTGTCTTTCGCCAATGCCCTGGCCGCGCGCCGTGTGTCGGGGTGGAGGGTCGACGACGTGGAGACACTGTCAGACCATGTATATATACGCATGGATGTCTCCACGCCTCCCCCGACCCGCCCAGCAGCCCACCACCCACGGAGGTGGGCCCTGAAGGGCATGGATGAGGACGCACTGATGGCGGCCGTTCTCGCAGTGGCCTGGCCGGAAGTTCCGGCTGGGCCAGTGGAGGTATCGGAGGAGGCGGATTGGTTCGCGGACGCCATGTCGGCAGTTTGTGACGTGGCGATGCCACGAGTCCGCGCCAATCCGCCCCGCCGCCCGGTGTACTGGTGGAGCGCTGAGATTCAGCGTCTCCGCGAGGACTGCGGAGTCGCTCGCCGCCAGTACACCCGGGCGAGGCGTCGGCGACACTCCGACGCAGCGAGAACGGCACAGCTGTATGCCGACTATCGTGAACTCACGAAGCGGCTGCAGCTGGCCATCAGGAGCGCCAAGGCTCAGGCCTGGGACGGACTCCTCGACTCACTCCGTGAGGACCCATGGGGGCGCCCATACCGTCTTGTGATGGACAAACTACGTCCATGGGCGCCTCCCCTCACGGAGACGATGGACCCCCCACTCCTGGAGCGGGTGGTCGGCACTTTGTTCCCTGACGGGGAGGTGTCGGCCCCCGCTCCACCACCATTGGACCGTGTCTTATGGTCCGAGGAGTGGGAGGTGTCCGAAGAGGAGTTGGCCGGGGCTGTCAAGCGCATGGGGGCGCGGAACACCGCCCCCGGCCCCGACGGCATCCCCGGCCGCGCCTGGGTCTTGGCGCTCAGCGTCCTCGGGCCCCGTCTGCGCAGGCTGTTTACAGCCTGTTTGCAGACGGGGACCCTTCCACCACGGTGGAAGACCGGGCGGATGGTCCTCCTACGCAAGGACAACAGGCCCGCAGAGTCGCCTTCTGCCTACAGGCCCATCGTGTTGCTGGACGAGGTGGGGAAGCTATTTGAACGCATTGTTCATAAGCGCCTCGTCCAGCACCTGTCCCGTGATGGACCCGACCTGGCCGAGTGCCAGTTCGGCTTCCGGGAGGGACGTTCGACCATCGACGCGATTCATCGTGTCAAGTCCCTCTCGGACTCGGCCACGTCCGGGGGAGGGGTTGCTCTGGCTGTCTCCCTAGACATCAAGAATGCCTTCAACTCCCTCTCCTGGGCGGCCATCCGCGGGGCCCTCGAACGTCACGAGGTGCCCCTCTACCTGCGGATGGTGGTCGGAGACTACCTCCGGGACAGGGCCATCGTTTACGGTGGCCGCGATGGGTCTGTCAGGCGACAGATAAACCGTGGAGTACCCCAGGGGTCCGTCTTGGGCCCACTGTTATGGAACCTGGGGTACGACGCGGCTCTGCGGGTGTCCCTGCCGGTCGGCGTACACCTAACATGCTACGCCGACGACACCATGGTGTTAGCCACCGGCAGGGACCGTGGGAGGACCATCCGCCGGGCGGAGGTCGCGGTTGCGGCCGTCGCCTCGCGGATCCGGGGCATGGGGTTGGAGTTGTCCCCTCAGAAGACGGAAATCGTCCTCTTCGAGGGTCGCAAGAGGGGCACTCCACCCCATAGCCTGGTGAGGATCGGGTCGTCCGACGTCCAGGTGGGCACCGACATCAAGTATCTTGGTGTCTACCTGGACAGCTCCTGGAGCTTCGTCCCGCATTTCGCTCGTCTGGCCACCAGGTTGGGTAGCCTAGTGACTCACTTGAGTCGCATCATGCCCAACCTTGGTGGTCCGGACGAGCGGGTGCGCCGCCTCTACTGCGGTGTGGTGAAAAGCGTGGCACTGTACGGTGCCCCCATCTGGGCCGACGCCTTAGCGGCCAGCCGGGGGAGCAAGTCGCTCCTCCGGAGGGAATGGCGACGCGCCGCAATACGCGTCATAAGGGGGTACCGTACGGTGTCCTACGAGGCGGCCACCACCCTGGCGGGTCTACCACCTCTGGAGCTCCTGGCGGCTGAGGATGCCTACGTCTATAGGCATCTTCGCCTTGCCCGCCAGGACTCCAACCCGCCAGGGGAGGACAGGGACGAGCTGAGGCTCCAGGCCCGGCGGTCCACATTGTCATCGTGGAAGCAGGAGTTATCCCGTTATAGGGACCATTGGACCGTCGGGGCGGTCCTGCCCGTCTTGGATAGATGGGTGGGCCGTAGCTCCGGGCGACTTACGTTCCGAGCCACACAGGTGCTGACCGACCACGGGTGTTTCGGTCGGTACCTGTGCCGGATCGGTCGCGAGGCGGACCCGCGGTGCCACCACTGTGGCGCCGCGGTGGACTCGGCGCGGCACACTCTCATGGAGTGTCCTGCCTGGGAGGTGCCGCGTCGGGCCTTAGCGGCGGAAGTGGGTCCGGACCTCTCGCTGCCGGTCATCCTGTCTCGGATGGTCGGTAGCGAGAGCGTCTGGCAGGCCATGGTCTCCTTTTGCGAGGAGGTCATGGTCGCGAAGGAGGCCGCCGAGCGCTCAAGGGAGCTTCTGCTCCCTGCTCGGCGTCGCCTGCGGGGTCGGCGTCTTGCACGTTTGCCCCGCCCCGCTCCACGGGGGGGACTCTCACCTTCGGGTGGGGGTCGCTCCTAAGAACCCTTCGGGGAGCGGGACTTCGCCACCTCCGCCGCGCACCCAGCGTGCCACGGTGGTGGCACTTACGCCCCAGGGGCCGTGGTCCCGGCACTTAGCCGGGCCACGGTATCGGGTGTGACGCACCCGGGGCTCCCAGTCGCACCGGGCCAAGCCTGGCCCGAGGCGTCGGCGACGCCCGTGCGGGGAGGACCCTCACTCCGGTGGGGGTCGTGCCCCACGTCTTTGCACGGGGGTCGCCCGGGGGGCGCGGCTGGGGCGATTGGGGGATCGCCTCAGCCATTGCACGCGCCCTCCGGGACGGGGGCGGTGGCCGGGTGACCGGGTCACCGCCCGTTTTCCCCGGATGGGGGGGTGTATCGTCGACCACCCTCCCAACGGGAAGGGGGTCCCCTCAGTCACCATAGGGGGCCCCGGCGCGGGGAGGGACCGGACGTGTTCGTCCAGAGTTCCCGGGCCCTCCCCAGCAGCGCCGAGGTAGGTCACCGTGGGGTTTTAGCCGGTAAGAGTCCGGCATAACCCCGGAGCTTCCCCAGCTCCGGGGTATCCATGAGGATTTCCCCACGTAAAAAAAAAAAAAAAAAAAAAAAAAAAAAAAAAAAAAGGTTAGGTTAGGTTAGGTTAGGTTAGGTTAGGTTAGGTTAGGTTAGGTTAGGTTAGGTTAGGTTAGGTTAGGTTAGGTTAGGTTAGGTTAGGTTAGGTTTCCCCTCCCCGTCTGGGTGCGGGTCAGAATACACCCAGGGTATACCCTGCCTGTCGTAAGAGGCGACTAAAAGGGTGCATCGCGGAAGCTGAGGTAGCCTCAGTGATGCTCCGGGGCGATGCCGGCGGGATCTTCGGATCCTGGCAGGGCCTCCCTTGCCGGTAAGGCCCGGAGTTGAGAGGTGAGAAGGTGGAAGCGGTGCGGGACGGGACTCTTTGTTGACGACACGGGCACGTTAGGGGCGGTTTTTACTTGTAACAATTATGGATACTCGGAACAAAGGGAAGAAAACTTACGGTGCAGGAGGCCTCGGAACCTCCAGTACCGGCGCAGTTTCGGGTGGTCAAGCGGGCCCGGCTGCGTCGTCATCCGGCAACCGTGGGACGTCCGTGGTGGAGGGCCAGGCCACGACGTCTAGAGCTACTGGCGCCTCTGGGGATGGGGGGACTTCTTCGCGGCCGCTGGTCGGCCACGTGAGGGATCTCGCGGCGGGCAGCGCTGGTCGCTGGTCCTTGGGCGGGATGGACTCCGACGACGAGGAGGGGTATTCGGACGCCTCTTTCTCGTGTCGGATGGAGCCTCCTGCGGTGAGAAAAAGGGGCAGGCCCCCTACCACTGGGGAATATGTGGGGTTGGCGGAGGCGAAGCGCGCCTATATGGAGCTTTGCCGGGAGGAGGAGGCGGTCCGGAGGGAGTTGGAGCGATCCGACCCCTCCCGGACTCCTCCGCCTCCTAGCAAAGGCGCTAAGCCGCTCCCGAACGAGCGGGAGGTGCGAGAGGAAATGAGGAACCGGCCGACGCCCGACCTCGGTGCTCTCATTTTGGAGCATGCGAAGGAGGTCGAGCGTGTGGCCGGCTCCTCAAAAAATCTGAGTGGGAAATTTGTACATCGCCTCAGAGAGTCTGCCCAGGCCCTTAGGCTTGCCGGACTGGAGGCGATACAACGGACACATCGGGATGGGAGGGTCCAGGAGTTGGAGGAGGCTAACGAACGGCTCTCCTCCGAACTTGAGGACCTCAAGCGGGAAGTCGGTAGGCTCAAGCGCAAGCTCGAGTCTGCCACGCAAGAATCCCGCATGGAGGTTGAGCCTCCCGGGTCTATATCCCCAAATATCACGGGGGCACGGGGAGGCAGGTCCTCCCCGAGTACGGGTCCAGCCGCTGGCGGCGTGGACGTGGAGACTATAATCTCCCGGGTGGGAGATATAATGGAGGCGAGATTCGCCGCGCTCAGGGGTGAGTTAAACCTCACCCTGGGAGCGGCGGGTCCCGCCTCCGGTTTGGTGTTGGGGGGTGGTTCGTTGGGGGAGGTTAGGGGGGACGGCGCGGGTACTCCCCGCGCTGCCCAGCCCGACCAACCACCGTCGGCCACCTCTCGCCCGGCGAAAGCCGGGAAAAAGGGAAGGGGTAAGAGGGGGACTAGGGGGGTGACCGAGGTCCCTCCTCCGGCTGAGTCCGCTGTGCGGGTTCAGTCCGGGGGTGGCGACTCCTGGGCGGAGGTGGTGGGTCGTAAGACTCCCACTTCTGCCCCGGTCCCTCCCTCTTCCTCCTCGAAGAAGAGGAAAGGAAAGGGGAAGAAGTCGGCCGCAAAGGCCGGCTCCGTCCCCGATAAAAAGAAGGGGGTTGTGCGTCTGGGCAAGCTTCCCAGGTCGGAGGCGGTGACTATCACCGTCCCGCCTGGGTGCACCCAGACGCTGACAAACGCAATGTTGGCGGCGCGTAACGCCTTTGCTCTCGATGAGCTGGGCATCGAGGCGGTCAGGCCCAAGAGGGCCAAGACCGGGGCTCTTATCCTGGAGATAGAGGGCGAGGGGAGGGAGGAGAAGGCTGACCAGCTAGCCTATCGACTCACGGAGGTGTTGGAGCCGAAGGGTCTCAAGGTCGGCCGCCCAATGAAGCTCGTTGAGCTGAGGGTGGTCGGGCTTGAGGACTCCGTCCGGGCGATAGAAGTAAAGGCGGCTCTATCGAGGGAGGGTGGGTGCCCCATGGACCGGATCGTGGTCGGTACCATCCGGCGATCCGGCCCATTGGGCACCGTGTGGGCCAGGTGCCCTCTCGCGGGGGCGAAAAAACTTTTCGCCAAGGGGGATCGAATACGGGTGGGGTGGGGTATAGCTCGGGTCGAGCTGCTCAAGCCCCGGCCGTTGCAGTGTTACCGCTGCCTCCAGCACGGTCACGTGCGGGCGCGGTGCACTGCCGACGAGGACCGTAGCACTTTGTGCTATCGGTGTGGCGCTGCAGGCCACAAGGCGGCCGGGTGTCCGGCGGCGGCGCCCAACTGTCCGCTTTGCGCGGACTTGGGTCTGCCGTCCGGGCACCGCTTGGGCAGCTCGGCCTGTAAGCCGCCCGTCCGAAAGGGCGGGCGTGGGGAGCCCTCTAGGGCAGGCACTAAGGTGCCCAAGGGGCAGGCGGTTGCGCCTGATCGGGGTGGGGCTGCTCCTTCTCCGAAGGAGTAGACCCGCCCCGATATGTCTCCCTTTCCCGGGAGACATCATCCCCCAGGGGCCGCGGCAATCGACCACCTGTTGCCGCGGTACGGGTAGTAGCGCACCCGGGGCCCGAGCTGTGGTGGTGGAGGGCGGCCGTCTCGCCGAGTGTTTGAGCACCGCTCCACTCGAGTACTTCCAGGCGAGGCGGTCGCCGGGGCTGCAGCATCGGCGAATGGGGGTTCGCCGATGCATTGCACGCGGCCCGGGATGGTCGGCGATGTCGGCGTGGCCCCGACATCGCCGTCTTTAGCTGGGTAGGGGAGGCTCAGCCCTCCAACTTTTGGGAAGCGGGCGCCCTCCTGGCGCCCTTGCACGGGGAGGGTCTGGTTGTTGTTCGCAAGAGATCCCAGACTCTCCCCGGTAGTGCAGGGATGGCCACCGTGGGGTTTTAGCCGGTAAGAGTCCGGCATAACCCCGGAGCTTCCCCAGCTCCGGGGTATCCATGATGGATTTCCCCACGTAAAAAAAAAAAAAAAAAAAAAAAGGTTAGGTTTCCCCGTCTGGGTGCGGGTCAGAATACACCCAGGGTATACCCTGCCTGTCGTAAGAGGCGACTAAAAGGGTGCATCGCGGAAGCTGAGGTAGCCTCAGTGATGCTCCGGGGCGATGCCGGCGGGATCTTCGGATCCTGGCAGGGCCTCCCTTGCCGGTAAGGCCCGGAGTTGAGAGGTGAGAAGGTGGAAGCGGTGCTGGACGGGACTTTTGTTGACGACACGGGCACGTTAGGGGTGGTTTTTACTTTGAATAATTATGGATAGTCGACATAAAGGGAAGAAAAGTTACGGTGCAGGAGGCTTCGGAACCTCCAGTACCGGCGCAGTTTCGGGTGGTCAAGCGGGCCCGGCTGCGTCGTCATCTGGCAACCGTGGGACGTCCGTGGTGGAGGGCCAGGCCACGGCGTTTAAGGCTACTGGTTCCTCTGGGGCTGGGGGGAGTTCTGCGAGGCCGCTGGCCGGCCTCGTAAAGGATCTAGCGGCGGGCAGCGCTGGTCGCTGGTCGCTTGGAATGGATTCCGACGACGAGGAGTGTTATTCGGACACCTCGTACTCGTGTCGGATGGAGCCTCCTGTTGTGAGGAAAAGGGGCAGGCCCCCTACAACAGGGGAGTATGTTGGATTGGCGGAGGCGAAGCGCGCCTATATGGAACTTTGCCGGGAGGAGGAGGCGGTCCGGAGGGAGTTGGAGCGTTCCGACCCCTCCCGGACTCCTCCGCCTCCTAGCAAAGGCGCTAAGCCCCTCCCGAATGAGCGGGAAGTGCGGGAGCAGATGAGGCACCGGCCGACGCCCGACCTCGGCTCTCTAATTCTGGAGCATTCCAAGGAGGTTGAGCGCGTGGCCGGCTCATCCAAGAATTTAAGTGGCCGTTTTGTGCATCTCCTGCGGGAGAGTGCACAGGCCCTCCGACTGGCTGGACTGGAGGCGATCCAGCGGACAGAGAGGGAGGGGAGGGTGAAAGAGCTCGAGGAGTCTAATGATAGACTTTCCTCTGAGCTGGAAGATTTAAGGAGGGAGGTGGGCAGACTCAAACGTCAGCTCGAGTCTGCCACTCGGGAGGAATCGCGAATGGAGGTAGAGCCTCCCAGGGGGTCAACTCCTCCTATCATGGGGGCACGGGGAGGCAGGTCCTCCCCGGGTACGGGTCCAGCCGCTGGCGGCGTGGACGTGGAGAGCATCATCTCCCGGGTGGGAGATATGATGGAGGGGAGATTCGCCGCTCTCAGGGGTGAGTTGAACCTCGCTCTGGGAGCGGCGGGTCCCGCCTCCGGTTTGGTGTTGGGGGGTGGTTCGTTGGGGGAGGTTAGGGGGGACGGCGCGGGTACTCCCCGCGCTGCCCAGCCCGACCAACCACCGTCGGCCACCCCTCGCCCGGCGAAAGCCGGGAAAAAGGGAAGGGGCAAGAGGGGGACTAGGGGGGTGGCTAATGTCCCTCCTTCGGCTGGGTCTGCTGTGCGGGCCCAGTCCGGGGGTGGGGACTCCTGGGCGGAGGTGGTGGGCCGCAAGGCTCCCACTTCTGCCCCGGTCCCTCCCTCGTCCTCCTCGAAGGAGACCAAGGGGAGGAAGAAGGGGAAGAAGACGGCCGCGAAGGCCGGCTCCGGCCCCGCGAAGAAGAATGTTGGTGTGCGTCTGGGTAGGCTTCCCAGGTCGGAGGCGGTGACCATCACCGTCCCGCCTGGGTGCTCCCAGACGCTCACCAACGCTATGTTGGTGGCGCGTAACGCCTTTGCTCTTGATGAGCTAGGCATCGAGGCCGTGAGGCCCAAGAGGGCAAAGACCGGTGCCCTCATTCTTGAGGTGGACGGCGAGGGGAGGGCGGAAAAGGCGGACAATCTCGCCATTCGCCTTACAGAGGTGTTGGAGCCGAGGGGCCTCAAGGTCGGCCGCCCAATGAAGTTCGTAGAGCTGAGGGTGGTCGGCCTTGAGGACTCCGTCCGGGCCATTGAGGTCAAGGCGGCTCTTTCTAGGGAGGGTGGGTGCCCAATGGACCGGATCGTGGTCGGTACCATCCGGCGATCCGGCCCATTGGGCACCGTGTGGGCGCGATGCCCACTCTCGGGCGCGAAGAAACTCTTCGCAAACGGGGACCGTATACGGGTGGGGTGGGCAACAGCTCGGGTCGAGCTGCTCAAGCCCCGGCCGTTGCAGTGCTACCGCTGCCTCCAGCACGGTCACGTGCGGGCGCGGTGCACTGCCGACGAGGACCGTAGCACTTTGTGCTATCGGTGTGGCGCTGCAGGCCACAAGGCGGCCGGGTGTCCGGCGGCGGCTCCCAATTGTCCGCTCTGCGCGGACTTGGGTCTGCCGTCCGGGCACCGCTTGGGCAGCTCGGCCTGTAAGCCGCCCGTCCGCAAGGGCGGGCGTGGGGGGCCCTCGAGGGCCGGCACTTCGGTGCCCAAGGGGCAGGCGGTTGCGCCTGATCGGGGTGGGGCTGCTCCTTCTCCGAAGGAGTAGACTCACCCCGATATGTCTCCCTTTCCCGGGAGACATCATCCCCCAGGGGCCGCGGCAACCGACCATCTGTTGCCGCGGTACGGGTAGTAGCGCACCCGGGGCCCGAGCTACGGTGGAGGAGGGCGGCCGTCTCGCCGAGTGTTTGAGCACCGCTCCACTCGAGTACTTCAAGGCGAGGCGGTCGCCGGGGCTGCAGCATCGGCGAATGGGGATTCGCCGATGCATTGCACGCGGCCCGGGATGGTCGGCGATGTCGGCGTGGCCCCGACATCGCCGTCTTTAGCTGGGTAGGGGAGGCTCAGCCCTCCAACTTTTGGGAAGCGGGCGCCCTTCTGGCGCCCTTGCACGGGGAGGGTCTGGTTGTTGTTCGCAAGAGATCCCAGGCCCTCCCCGGTAGTGCAGGGATGGCCACCGTGGGGTTTTAGCCGGTAAGAGTCCGGCATAACCCCGGAGCTTCCCCAGCTCCGGGGTATCCATGATGGATTTCCCCACGTAAAAAAAAAAAAAAAAAAAAAGGTTAGGTTAGGTTTCCCCGTCTGGGTGCGGGTCAGAATAAACCCAGGGTATACCCTGCCTGTCGTAAGAGGCGACTAAAAGGGTGCATCGCGGAAGCTGAGGTAGCCTCAGTGATGCTCCGGGGCGATGCCGGCGGGATCTTCGGATCCTGGCAGGGCCTCCCTTGCCGGTAAGGCCCGGAGTTGAGGGGTGAGAAGGTGGAAGCGGTGCTGGACGGGACTTCTTGTTGACGACACGGGCACGTTCGGGGGGGAGTATTAAACAAATCATGGATACACGGAACAAAGGAAGGAAAACTTACGGTGCAGGAGGCCTCGGAACCTCCAGTACCGGCGCAGTTTCGGGTGGTCAAGCGGGCCCGGCTGCGTCGTCATCCGGCAACCGTGGGACGTCCGTGGTGGAGGGCCAGGCCACGGCGTCTAGAGCGACTGGTTCCTCTGGGGCTGGGGGGAATTTTGCGAGGCCGCTGGCCGGTCTCGTCAAAGATTTAGCGGCGGGCAGCGCTGGTCGCTGGTCGCTGGGCATGGACTCGGACGACGAGGAGGGGTTGTCGGACAACTCCTTCTCGTGCCAGTTAGAGACCCAGTCCGGTGTAGTACGGAAGAGGGGCAGGCCCCCAACAACCGGGGAGTATGTCGGGCTGGCGGAGGCTAAGCGAGCCTACATGGAGCTCTGCCGGGAGGAGGAGGCGGTCCGGAGGGAGTTGGAGCGATCCGATCCCTCCCGGACCCCTCCGCCTCCTAGTAAGGCTGCTAAGCCTCTCCCGAATGAGCGGGAAGTACGGGAGGAAATGAGGAACCGGCCGACGCCCGACCTCGGTGCTCTCATCTTGGAGCACGCTAAGGAGGTCGAGCGTGTGGCCGGTTCCTCCAAAAACTTGAGTGGGAGGTTCGTCCATCGCCTACGGGAAAGTGCCCAGGCCCTTAGGCTTGCGGGTCTCGAGGCGATCCAGCGGACGCATCGTGATGGGCGGGTCCAGGAGTTGGAGGAGGCCAACGATCGGCTCTCCTCCGAACTCGAGGACCTGAAACGTGAGGTGGGCAGACTGAGGAGGCAGCTCGAGTCTGCCACAGGGGAGCAATCCCGAATGGAGGTAGAGCCTCCTAGGGTGTCATCCCCTATCACGGGGGCACGGGGAGGCAGGTCCTCCCCGGGTACGGGTCCAGCCGCTGGCGGCGTGGACGTGGAGATGATTATCTCTAGGGTGGGAGATATGATGGAGGCGAGATTCGCCGCTCTCAGGGGTGAGTTGAACCTCACCCTGGGAGCGGCGGGTCCCGCCTCCGGTTTGGTGCTGGGGGGTGTTTCGTTGGGGGAGGTTAGGGGGGACGGCGCGGGTACTCCCTGTGCTGCCCAGCCCGACCAACCACCGTCGGCCACCCCTCGCCCGGCGAAAGCCGGGAAAAAGGGACGGGGTAAGAGGGGGAATAGGGGGGTGTCCAATGTCCCTCCCACGGCTGGGTTTGCTGTGCATGCTCAGTCCGGTGGCGGGGACTCCTGGGCGGAGGTGGTGGGTCGTAAGACTCCCACTTCTGCCCCGGTCCCACCCTCTTCCTCCTCGAAAAAGGGGAAGACTAAGGGGAAGAAGTCGGCCGCGAAGGCCGGCTCCGGCCCCGAAAAGAGGAAAGGTGGTGTGCGTCTGGGTAGGCTACCCAGGTCGGAGGCGGTGACCATCACCGTCCCGCCTGGGTGCACCCAGACGCTCACCAACGCTATGTTGGTGGCGAGAAACGCCTTCGCCCTTGACGAAGTGGGCATTGAGGCGGTGAGGCCCAAGCGGGCGAAGACCGGTGCCCTCATTCTTGAGGTGGACGGCGAGGGGAGGGCGGAAAAGGCGGACAATCTCGCCATTCGCCTTACAGAGGTGTTGGAGCCGAGGGGCCTCAAGGTCGGCCGCCCAATGAAGCTCGTAGAGCTGAGGGTGGTCGGCCTTGAGGACTCCGTCCGGGCCATAGAGGTCAAGGCGGCTCTTTCAAGGGAGGGTGGGTGCCCAATGGACCCGATCGTGGTCGGTACCATCCGGCGATCGGGCCCATTGGGCACCGTGTGGGCGAGATGTCCACTCGCGGCGGCGAAGAAGATCTTCGCAAAGGGGGATAGAATACGGGTGGGGTGGGGTATAGCTCGGGTCGAGCTGCTCAAGCCCCGGCCGTTGCAGTGCTACCGCTGCCTCCAGCACGGTCACGTGCGGGCGCGGTGCACTGCCGACGAGGACCGTAGCACTTTGTGCTACCGGTGTGGCGCTGCAGGCCACAAGGCGGCCGGGTGTCCGGCGGCGGCGCCCAACTGTCCGCTCTGCGCGGACTTGGGTCTGCCGTCCGGGCACCGCTTGGGCAGCTCGGCCTGTAAGCCGCCCGTCCGAAAGGGCGGGCGTGGGGGGCCCTCGAGGGCCGGCACTTCGGTGCCTAAGGGGCAGGCGGTTGCGCCTGATCGGGGTGGGGCTGCTCCTTCTCCGAAGGAGTAGACTCACCCCGATATGTCTCCCTTTTCCGGGAGACATCATCCCCCAGGGGCCGCGGCAACCGACCATCTGTTGCCGCGGTACGGGTAGTAGCGCACCCGGGGCCCCAGCTACGGTGGAGGAGGGCGGCCGTCTCGCCGAGTGTTTGAGCACCGCTCCACTCGAGTACTTCAAGGCGAGGCGGTCGCCGGGGCTGCAGCATCGGTGAATGGGGATTCGCCGATGCATTGCACGCGGCCCGGGATGGTCGGCGATGTCGGCGTGGCCCCGACATCGCCGTCTTTAGCTGGGTAGGGGAGGCTCAGCCCTCCAACTTTTGGGAAGCGGGCGCCCTTCTGGCGCCCTTGCACGGGGAGGGTCTGGTTGTTGTTCGCAAGAGATCCCAGACTCTCCCCGGTAGTGCAGGGATGGCCACCGTGGGGTTTTAGCCGGTAAGAGTCCGGCATAACCCCGGAGCTTCCCCAGCTCCGGGGTATCCATGATGGATTTCCCCACGTAAAAAAAAAAAAAAAAAAAAAAAAAAAAAGGTTAGGTTAGGTTAGGTTGGGTTCTAGAAGTTGTTGCAGCTTGCAACAACATGTGCCATCCCCACCTCCTCGTGGTGGAACCTGGACACCGGAGTCATCCGGTGACTAACGGGGCTCTGGCTTTCGGGGGTTTCGCTGATACCAAGTAGCCTCAGTGATGCTCCGAGGCGATGCCGGTGGGATCTTCGGATCCTGGCGGGGCCTCCCTTGCCGGTAAGGCTCGGAGCGGAGGGGTGAAAACGGTGGATGCGGGCCTCCATCCCAGGGGTCACGGCCAGTTCTGGTCGTGATACGGGGAGTTGCGTCCCCGGGATCCCATAGCTCGGCAGGGGTGGTGTGACCCCTGTCGTAATACCGTAAACCGGTGGTCATGTTTCGCCGGAGCGGGGGGCTTGCCTTCATTGGCCGGCCCGCGAGGGGATAAACCTCTATAAAAAGTCCCTAGCCTCAAGCTGCGGTACGCGGCGAGGGGGCACGTCCAGTCCTCGCGGCTGGGCGTGGCCGGTGGGTGCACCGGTCTCGAGCGACCAACCCCGGGGATACTGGCGCCCCCCGGGTGTATCTGCCTTCCCCTGGCATGGCGGCTCTGCCAGGGGCGACTTTTATTTCCGACCCTGCTCGTGGGAACAAATATGCATTGTTCAGTTTCTTCTTTCAAAAAACCGGGGATTGGGGGGGTCGACGAAGATAAGGCGGGGCCGAGTGGGGCCCGAAAGGTCGCAGATCCGAGGCCTAATATCATCTCGGATGTGAAGCTCTCTGCCTCACAGGGGCAGGTAGTGGTGGAGAGGCTCCACCTTAGGAAGCGAGCCCTTGAGAAAGGCGCTCAGGAAGAGTCGGGGGACGCCTCCTACGACTCTGATACGTCAGTTGGGTCCGTTAGGTCCAACTTTTCCTTGTTACGGGAAAGGGCTTGTCCCAAATCCAAAAAGAGAGGACGACCCCCAACAACTGGGGAGTACGTAGGGCTCGCTGAAGCCAAGAGGGCCTACGTAGAGGCTCAGCGAGAAATGGAGCTGATAGGCCTCGAGGAGGAAATACGGTCCGGCACAGGGACCATTCCACCGCCCGGCAAGTCGGGCAATCCAGTGCCGGAAATGGATGTCTTCGTCCAGGAGGCGAAGATGAAGCCTCTGGAGGATCTAGGTGCCTGGGCCCTAGAAGAAGCAGATAAGATAGAGTTGGCTGCTGCCAAGTCTAAGAATCTGAAGGGGACTATCCAAAGAGATATTCGTGTGGGAGCCCGCACCGTCAGGGCCGTTACTATGGAGCTGGCACAGCGGGTGCAGCGGCCAGCTGAACTGCCGTCAGGAGAAGACGTCGTCGCACTGAAGGCGCAACTGGAAGCCCTGCAGGTGGAAAACAAACGCCTGCAGGAGCGGTTATTAGTTTTGGAGAGGCGATCTCCAAGTCCGCCAGTGACAAGAATGGCGGACCTGGAGATCGCGAGCCGCACGAGGCCAGCACCAGCCTCGCCATTGAGGGTTTCGGGTGCTGACTGCCCTGAAACGGGTGTCCCGGCACCCAGGGAGACGACGGGGTCCGCACTGGTCCTTGAAATCGCGGATCTCGTCAACAGGAGATTAGAGGAGTTCAGGAAGGAACTCCTCCCAGCAAAGAAGAGGGAGGAAACCTCCCCGGACGGTCCCACAATACAGGAACCCGGGGACCAGAAGAAAAAGAAGAACAAGAAGAAGAAGGGTAAGGGGAAGGACACCACCCCGGTCCAACCCCAACCCCCGCAAAAGAAGGCGACCCCATCTGGGGCCGCCAGAAGACTGGAGGCGGCGCGCCAGGAGGCGCAGAAGAAGAAAGCGGTGGTGCCGGAACCATCCTCAGGTGCCACTGCCAACGAGGGAACGTGGGCCAAGGTGGTGGGCAGAAAGGCCCAAAGGGCTATCAAAAAGGCCCAATCTGCCACTGCCCCACCACCTAAGGTCCAGAAGAAGTCGGAGAAACCAAAGCTGGGCCGACTACCGAGAACAGCAGCGGTAGTCCTGACACTACAGCCTGGCAGCAAGTCCTCATACAAGGATATAATGACTGCTGCCAGGCAGAGGGTCAAGCTGTCGGACGTTGGGGTGGACAGCGTCCGCCCCAAGAAAGCCAGAACCGGTGGCCTCATGTTAGAGGTCGCCGGCCAAGACAAGGAGGCCAAGGCGTCTGCCTTGGCGGATAAGCTCCGCGAAGCATTGGCTGGTAACGAGGTGACTGTCACCAGACCGATCAAGAGGGCCGACCTACGGGTATTCGGCCTAGACGAGTCGGCCACCCCAGCCGAGGTGGCCGAAGTGATAGCCAGCACCGCAGGGTGCCACGTAGAGGAGGTGAGGACCGGCGAAATCAGGTCCTCACGCAATGGACTCGGCACCCTGTGGGTGCAGTGCCCCTTGGCAGTGGCCAAAAAGGTGGTCACTGCTGGTAGAATAAGGGTGGGGTGGGTGTTTGCCAGGGTGGAGGCACTCAAGCCCCGCCCTGAGCAGTGCTACCGCTGCTGGCAAACTGGACATGTCCAGCAGCGGTGCACTGCCGAGGTGGACCGATCGCACCTGTGTTACAGGTGCGGCGAAACCGGTCACAGGGCGGGCCAATGTACGGCGGCCGCCCCGGTATGCACTCTGTGCAAAGAAGCCGGGCGGCCCGCCGACCATCGTATGGGGAGCAAGACTTGCTCCCCACCCAAGGCCCGCCCAGCTAAGAAGAGAGGAGACGCGACGAAGAAGAGGAGCCAACTCTCCAGTGTCCATCAAGGGGGTGGTGCGGCTGCACCACCCTCCAACGTGGGAGGTTCCGGCGGGGGTGGTGCACCGGCATCACCCCCCACCGTGGGAGGTTCCAGCGGGGGTGGTGCACCCGCATCACCCTCCACCGTGGGAGTTGCTGCTGCGATGGACACTGGAGAGGAGGCGGGGCGGTCTTCTAAAACCGCTCCCAAGGATGATTCTGGCCGGGGGGAGGCCATGGACACGGCCTAAAGTTCATGCCTCCCCGCGGTCAGATCATCCAGACCAACCTCAACCACGCCGTCGCCGCCCAAGACTTGATGTCTCATAGTCTTTGCGGCGGCGTGGTTGAGTTGGTCGTAGCCGCGGAGCCGTACCGAGTTCTCCAACGCCCGTCCTGGGTTGGAGACTTGGACGACACCGTGGTGATCGCCCAGTCGGTCCCGTCACGGATCCGGCCAATAGCGCCACTCTTGCGTGGCCATGGATTCGTGGCGGTCGACTGGGCGGGTTGTGTGGTGGTGGGCGTCTACGCGCCCCCGAGTTGGTCCCTCGGTCGCTTCGACCTCCTACTGGACGAGCTGCAGAACGTTGTTTCATTGCACGCAGCTCGTCCAGTACTCGTCCTCGGGGACTTCAATGCTCACGCATCCGCGTGGCACTCCCCGAGGACGGACCAGAGGGGCCACTCGGTGCTGGACTGGGCGGCTGGCCTGGGTCTCCGGTTGCTGAACCGGGGCTCGGCCAGCACGTGCGTGCGGTACCAGGGCGAAAGTATAGTGGACCTATCTTTCGCTAACGCCCTGGCCGCGCGCCGTGTGTCGGGGTGGAGGGTCGACGACGTGGAGACACTGTCAGACCATGTCTACATTCGCATGGATGTCTCCACGCCTCCCCCGACCCGCCCAGCAGCCCACCACCCACGGAGGTGGGCCCTGAAGGGCATGGATGAGGACGCACTGATGGCGGCCGTTCTCGCAGTGGCCTGGCCGGAAGTTCCGGCCGGGCCAGTGGAGGTCTCGGAGGAGGCGGATTGGTTCGCGGACGCCATGTCGGCAGTCTGCGACGTGGCGATGCCACGAGTCCGCGCCAATCCGCCCCGCCGCCCGGTGTACTGGTGGAGCGCTGAGATTCAGCGTCTCCGCGAAGAGTGCGGAGTCGCACGCCGCCAGTACACCCGGGCGAGGCGTCGGCGAAACTCCGACGCAGCGAGAACGGCACAGCTGTATGCCGAATATCGTGAACTCACGAAGCGGCTGCAGCTGGCCATCAGGAGCGCCAAGGCTCAGGCCTGGGACGGACTCCTCGACTCACTCCGTGAGGACCCATGGGGGCGCCCATACCGTCTGGTGATGGACAAACTTCGTCCATGGGCGCCTCCCCTCACGGAGACGATGGACCCCCCACTCCTGGAGCGGGTGGTCGGCACTCTATTCCCGGACGGGGAGGTGTCGGCCCCCGCTCCACCACCGGACCGTGTCGTATGGTCCCAGGAGTGGGAGGTGTCCGAAGAGGAGTTGGCCGGGGCTGTCAAGCGCATGGGGGCACGCAACACCGCCCCCGGCCCTGACGGCATCCCCGGCCGCGCCTGGGTCTTGGCGCTCAGCGTCCTCGGGCCCCGTCTGCGCAGGCTGTTTACAGCCTGTTTGCAGACGGGGACCCTTCCACCACGGTGGAAGACCGGGCGGATGGTCCTCCTTCGCAAGGACAACAGGCCCGCAGAGTCGCCTGCCGCCTACAGGCCCATCGTGTTGCTGGACGAGGTGGGGAAGTTATTTGAACGCATCGTTCACAAGCGCCTCGTCCAGCACCTGTCCCGTGATGGACCCGACCTGGCCGAGTGCCAGTTCGGCTTCCGGGAGGGACGATCGACCATAGACGCGATCCAGCGCGTCAAGTCCCTCTCGGACTCGGCCACGTCCGGGGGAGGGGTGGCATTGGCGGTCTCGTTAGACATTAAAAACGCCTTTAACTCCCTCTCCTGGGCGGCCATCCGCTGGGCCCTCGAAAGTCACGAGGTGCCCCTCTACCTGCGGATGGTGGTCGGAGACTACCTCCGGGACAGGGCCATCGTCTACGGTGGCCGCGATGGGTCTGTCAGGCGGCAGATCAACCGTGGAGTACCCCAGGGGTCCGTCTTGGGCCCACTCTTGTGGAACCTGGGGTACGACGCGGCTCTGCGGGTGTCCCTGCCGGTCGGCGTACACTTAACGTGTTACGCCGATGACACTATGGTGTTGGCCACCGGTAGGGACCGTGGGAGGACCATCCGCCGGGCGGAGGTCGCAGTTGCGGCCGTCGCCTCGCGGATCCGGGGCATGGGGTTGGAGTTGTCCCCTCAGAAGACCGAAATCGTCCTTTTCGAGGGTCGCAGGAGGGGCACTCCACCCCATAGCCTGGTGAGGATCGGGTCGTCCGATGTCCAGGTGGCCACCGACATCAAGTATCTTGGTGTCCACCTGGACAGCTCCTGGAGCTTCGTCCCGCACTTCTCCCGTCTGGCCGCCAGGTTGGGTACTCTAGTGACACACTTAAGTCGCATCATGCCCAACCTTGGTGGTCCGGACGAGCGTGTGCGCCGCCTCTACTGTGGGGTAGTGAAGAGTGTGGCACTGTACGGTGCCCCCATCTGGGCCGACGCCTTAGCGGCCAGCCGGGGGAGCAAGTCGCTCCTCCGGAGGGAATGGCGACGCGCCGCAATACGTGTCATCAGGGGGTACCGTACGGTGTCATACGAGGCGGCCACCGCCCTGGCGGGTCTACCACCTTTGGAGTTCCTGGCGGCAGAAGACGCCTACGTCTACAGGCGCCTTCGTCTTGCCCGCCAGGACTCCAACCCGCCAGGGGAGGAGTTAAATCGGGACGAGCTGAGGCTCCAGGCCCGGCGGTCCACAATGGAATCGTGGAAGGAGTTATTGTCCCATGTCAGGGACCATTGGACCGTCGGGGCGGTCCTGCCCATCTTAGATAGATGGGTGGGCCGTAGCTCCGGGCGACTAACGTTCCGAGCCACACAGGTGCTGACCGACCACGGGTGTTTCGGTCGGTACCTGTGCCGGATCGGTCGCGAGGCGGACCCGCGGTGCCACCACTGTGGCGCCGCGGTGGACTCGGCGCGGCACACTCTCATGGAGTGTCCTGCCTGGGAGGTGCCGCGTCGGGCCTTAGCGGCGGAGGTGGGTCCGGACCTCTCGCTGCCGGTCATCCTGTGCCGGATGGTCGGTAGCGGGAGCGTCTGGCAGGCCATGATCTCTTTTTGCGAGGAGGTCATGGTCGCGAAGGAGGCCGCCGAGCGCTCAAGGGAGCTTCTGCTCCCTGCTCGGCGTCGCCTGCGGGGTCGGCGTCTTGCACGTTTGCCCCGCCCCGCTCCACGGGGGGGACCCTCGCCTTCGGGTGGGGGTCGCTCCTAAGAACCCTTCGGGGAGCGGGACTTCGCCACCTCCGCCGCGCACCCAACGTGCCACGGTGGTGGCACTTAGGCCCCAGGGGCCGTGGTTCCGGCTGTTAGTCGGGCCACGGTATCGGGTTTGACGCACCCGGGGCTCCCAGTCAAACCGGGCCAAGCCTGGCCCGAGGCGTCGGCGACGCCCGTGCGGGGAGGACCCTCACCTCGGTGGGGGTCGTGCCCCACGTCTTTGCACGGGGGTCGCCCGGGGGGCGCGGCTGGGGCGATTGGGGGATCGCCTCAGCCATTGCACGCGCCCTCCGGGACGGGGGCGGTGGCCGGGTGACCGGGCCACCGCCCGCTACCCCGGATGGGGGGGTGTATCGTCGACCACCCTCCCAACGGGAAGGGGGTCCCCTCAGTCACCATAGGGGGCCCCGGCGCGGGGAGGGACCGGACGTGTTCGTCCAGAGTTCCCGGGCCCTCCCCAGCAGCGCCGAGGTAGGTCACCGTGGGGTTTTAGCCGGTAGGAGTCCGGCATACCCCCGGGGTTCCCCAGCCCCGGGGGATCCATGAGGATTTCCCCACGTAAAAAAAAAAAAAAAAAAAAAAAAGGTTAGGTTAGGTTAGGTTAGGTTAGGTTAGGTTAGGTTAGGTTAGGTTAGGTTAGGTTAGGTTAGGTTAGGTTAGGTTAGGTTAGGTTAGGTTAGGTTAGGGTTCTAGAAGTTGTTGCGGCTTGCAACAACATGTGCCATCCCCACCTCCTCGTGGTGGAACCTGGACACCGGAGTCATCCGGTGACTAACGGGGCTCTGGCTTTCGGGGGTTTCGCTGATACCAAGTAGCCTCAGTGATGCTCCGAGGCGATGCCGGTGGGATCTTCGGATCCTGGCGGGGCCTCCCTTGCCGGTAAGGCTCGGAGCGGAGGGGTGAAAACGGTGGATGCGGGCCTCCATCCCAGGGGTCACGGCCAGTTCTGGTCGTGATACGGGGAGTTGCGTCCCCGGGATCCCATAGCTCGGCAGGGGTGGTGTGACCCCTGTCGTAATACCGTAAACCGGTGGTCATGTTTCGCCGGAGCGGGGGGCTTGCCTTCATTGGCCGGCCCGCGAGGGGATAAACCTCTATAAAAAGTCCCTAGCCTCAAGCTGCGGTACGCGGCGAGGGGGCACGTCCAGTCCTCGCGACTGGGCGTGGCCGGTGGGTGCACCGGTCTCGAGCGACCAACCCCGGGGATACTGGCGCCCCCCGGGTGTATCTGCCTTCCCCTGGCATGGCGGCTCTGCCAGGGGCGACTTTATTTCCGACCCCTCTCGTGGGAACACTATGGATAAATGTTCTTTGTTTAAAAAACCGGGGATTGGGGGGTTTGACGAAGAGAAGGCGGGGACCTCTGGGGTCCGGAAGGTCGGCGGTCCGAAACCGAGCATCGTTTCGGACAAGGTGCTCACTGCCTCGCAGGGGCATGTCGCATTGGAGAGGCTCCAGTTAAGGGGCCGAGCACTAGAAAAAGGCGCCCAGGAGGAGTCGGGAGACGCCTCATATGACTCGGACACGTCCGTCGGATCAGTCAGATCCAATTTCTCTGTTCTCAGAGAACGGGCGTGTCCGATGTCGAAGAAGAGAGGACGACCCCCAACAACTGGGGAGTACGTGGGCCTAGCGGAGGCCAAAAGGGCCTACCTTGAGGCTCAACGTGAATTCGAGCTCGTAGAGCTCGAAGAAGAGATACGGTCCGGCACAGGGATCATTCCACAGCCCGGCAAGTCGGGCAATCCTGTGCCGGACATGGATGTCTTTGTCCAGGAGGCAAAGAAAAAGCCGCTGGCGGATTTGGGAGCGTGGGCCCTGGAGGAGGCCGACAAAATCGAGTTGGCTGCGGCCAAATCGAAAAACCTCAAGGGAACCATCCAACGGGATATCCGTGTAGGAGCCCGCACCGTCAGGGCCGTTACCATGGAGCTGGCGCAGCGAGTGCAACGGCCAGCTGAACCAACGCCAGCACAAGACGTTGCTGAGCTGAAAGCACAGTTAGTGGCCCTGCAGGCGGAAAACAAACGCCTGCAGGAGCGTCTATCAGCATTGGAGAGGCGATCTCCAAGTCCGCCAGCTACAAGAATGGCGGACTTGGAGATCGCGAGCCGCGCGAGGCCAACACCGGCCTCGCCTTTGAGGGATTCGGGGAGCGTTTGTACCGAAATGGGTGTTCCGGCACCCAAGAAGGCAACGGGGTCCAACATAGTGCCCCAGATTGCGGACCTCGTCAACAGGAAATTAGAGGAGTTCCGAATGGAACTCCTCCTAGCAAAGAGGAAGGAGAAAGCCCCTCCGGATGGCCCTTCACCAAAGGCCACCGGTGACAAGAATTTGGAGAAGAGAAAGAAGACTAAGAAGAAGAAGAAAGGGAAGGGGAAAAACAATTCAAGTCTCCAACCCCAACCCACCCAGGAAAAGGCGACCCCATCCGGGGCCGCGAGAAGACTAGAGGCGGTGCGCCAGGAGGCGCTGAAGAAAGGGGTGGCATCCTCAACACCTACAGGTGCCACCGCCACCGAGGGAACTTGGGCCCAGGTGGTGGGCAGGAAAGCCCAGAGGGCTAACAAAAAAGCCCAATCGCCCCCTGCACAACCACTGAAGGCTCAGAAAAATGAGAAGCCCAAATTGGGCCGACTGCCACGCACAGCTGCGGTGGTCCTCACCCTCCAGCCTGGCAGCAAGTCCTCATACAGGGACATTATGATTGCTGCCAGGCAGAGGGTGAGGTTAGCTGACGTTGGGGTGGACAGCGTCCGTCCAAAGAAGGCGAGAACCGGGGGCCTCATGCTTGAGGTCTCCGGACCAGATAAGGAGGCTAAGGCATCCGCCTTAGCAGAGAAACTCCGAGAGGCGCTGGCCGGAGAAGACATCACGGTGGCCAGACCGACCAAAAAGGCCGACCTCAGGGTCTTCGGCCTCGATGAATCGGCCACACCAACGGAGGTGGCCGAAGCCATAGCTGGCACCGCAGGGTGCCACGTTGGAGATGTGAGGACCGGAGAAATCAGGTCCTCACGCAATGGACTTGGCACCCTGTGGGTCCAGTGCCCCTTGGCAGTGGCCAAAAAAGTGGTCACTGCAGGAAGAATAAGGGTGGGGTGGGTGTCCGCCAGAGTAGAGGCGTTGAAGCCCCGCCCTGAACAGTGCTACCGCTGCTGGCAGCATGGACATGTCCAGCAGCGGTGCACTGCGGAGGTGGACCGGTCGCACCTATGTTATAGGTGCGGCGAAACCGGTCACCGGGCGGGCCTATGTACGGCGGCCGCCCCGGTTTGCACATTGTGCAAGGAAGCCGGGCGGCCCGCCGACCATCGTATGGGGAGCAAAGCCTGCTCTCCACCTAAGGCCCGCCCGGGGAAGAAGGGAGTGACTAAGGAGAAGAAGAGCCAACTCTCCAGTGTCCATCAAGGGGGTGGTGCGGCTGCATCACCCTCCAACGTGGGAGGTTCCGGCGGGGGTGGTGCACCGGCATCACCCTCCACCGTGGGAGGTTCCAGCGGGGGTGGTGCATCCGCATCACCCTCCACCGTGGGAGCTGCAGTGATGGACACTGGGGAGGAGGCGGAGCGGGCAGTCAAACCCGCTCCAAAGGATGATTCTGGCCGGGGGGAGGCCATGGACACGGCCTAAAGTTCATGCCTCCCCGCGGTCAGATCATCCAGACCAATCTCAACCACGCCGTCGCCGCTCAAGACTTGATGTCTCATAGTCTTTGCGGCGGCGTGGTTGAGTTGGTCGTAGCCGCGGAGCCGTACCGAGTCCTCCAACGCCCGTCCTGGGTTGGGGACTTGGACGACTCCGTGGTGATCGCCCAGTCGGTTCCGTCACGGATCCGGCCAATAGCGCCAGTCATGCGCGGCCATGGATTCGTGGCGGTCGACTGGGCGGGTTGTGTGGTGGTGGGCGTCTACGCTCCACCGAGTTGGTCCCTCGGTCGCTTCGACCTCCTACTGGACGAGCTGCAGAACGTTGTTTCATTGCACGCAGCTCGTCCAGTACTCGTCCTCGGGGACTTCAATGCTCACGCATCCGCGTGGCACTCCCCGAGGACGGACCAGAGGGGCCACTCGGTGCTGGACTGGGCGGCTGGCCTGGGTCTCCGGTTGTTGAACCGGGGCTCGGCCAGCACGTGCGTGCGGTACCAGGGCGAAAGCATCGTGGACTTGTCTTTCGCCAATGCCCTGGCCGCGCGCCGTGTGTCGGGGTGGAGGGTCGACGACGTGGAGACACTGTCAGACCATGTATATATCCGCATGGATGTCTCCACGCCTCCCCCGACCCGCCCAGCAGCCCACCACCCACGGAGGTGGGCCCTGAGGGGCATGGATGAGGACGCCCTGATGGCGGCCGTTCTCGCAGTGGCCTGGCCGGAAGTTCCGGCTGGGCCAGTGGAGGTCTCGGAGGAGGCGGATTGGTTCGCGGACGCCATGTCGGCAGTTTGCGACGTGGCGATGCCACGTGTCCGCGCCAATCCGCCCCGCCGCCCGGTGTACTGGTGGAGCGCTGAGATTCAGCGTCTCCGCGAGGACTGCGGAGTCGCTCGCCGCCAGTACACCCGGGCGAGGCGTCGGCGTAACTCCGACGCAGCGAGAACGGCACAGCTGTACGCCGACTATCGTGAGCTCACGAAGCGGCTGCAGCTGGCCATCAGGAGCGCCAAGGCTCAGGCCTGGGACGGACTCCTCGACTCACTCCGTGAGGACCCATGGGGGCGCCCATACCGTCTGGTGATGGACAAGCTTCGTCCATGGGCGCCTCCCCTCACGGAGACGATGGACCCCCCACTCCTGGAGCGGGTGGTCGGCACTTTGTTCCCAGACGGGGGGGTGTCGGCCCCCGCTCCACCACCATTGGACCCTGTCTTGTGGTCCCAGGAGTGGGAGGTGTCCGAAGAGGAGTTGGCCGGGGCTGTCAAGCGCATGGGGGCGCGTAACACCGCCCCCGGCCCCGACGGCATCCCCGGCCGCGCCTGGGTCTTGGCGCTCAGCGTCCTCGGGCCCCGTCTGCGCAGGCTGTTCACAGCATGTCTGCAGACGGGGACTCTTCCACCACGGTGGAAGACCGGGCGGATGGTCCTCCTTCGCAAGGACAACAGGCCCGCAGAGTCGCCTTCCGCCTACAGGCCCATCGTGTTGCTGGACGAGGTGGGGAAGCTCTTTGAACGTATCGTTCACAAGCGCCTCGTCCAGCACCTGTCCCGTGATGGACCCGACCTGGCCGAGTGCCAGTTCGGCTTCCGGGAGGGACGTTCGACCATCGACGCGATTCATCGCGTCAAGTCCCTCTCGGACTCGGCCACGTCCGGGGGAGGGGTTGCTCTGGCAGTATCTTTAGATATAAAGAACGCCTTTAACTCCCTCTCCTGGGCGGCCATCCGCGGGGCCCTCGAAAGTCACGAGGTGCCCCTCTACCTGCGGATGGTGGTCGGAGACTACCTCCGGGACAGGGCCATCGTTTACGGTGGCCGCGATGGGTCTGTCAGGCGGCAGATCAACCGTGGAGTACCCCAGGGGTCCGTCTTGGGACCATTGTTGTGGAACCTGGGGTACGACGCGGCTCTGCGGGTGTCCCTGCCGGTCGGCGTGCACTTAACGTGTTACGCCGATGACACTATGGTGTTAGCCACCGGCAGGGACCGTGGAAGGACCATCCGCCGGGCGGAAGTCGCGGTTGCGGCTGTCGCCTCGCGGATCCGGGGCATGGGGTTGGAGTTGTCCCCTCAGAAGACGGAGATCGTCTTCTTCCAGGGTCGTACGAGGGGCACTCCACCCCATAGCCTGGTGAGGATCGGGTCGTCCGACGTCCAGGTGGGCACCGACATCAAGTATCTTGGTGTCCACCTGGACAGCTCCTGGAGCTTCGTCCCGCATTTCGCTCGTCTGGCCACCAGGTTGGGTAGCCTAGTGACTCATTTGAGTCGCATTATGCCCAACCTTGGTGGTCCGGACGAGCGGGTGCGCCGCCTCTATTGTGGGGTCATCAAGAGTGTGGCACTGTACGGTGCCCCCATCTGGGCCGATGCCTTATCGGCAAGCCGGAGTAGCAAGTCGCTCCTCCGGCGGGAATGGAGACGTGCTGCTATTCGCGTCATCCGGGGGTACCGTACGGTGTCATACGAGGCGGCCACCACCCTGGCGGGTCTACCACCTCTGGAGCTCCTGGCGGCTGAGGATGCCTACGTTTATAGGCATCTTCGCCTTGCCCGCCAGGACTCCAACCCGCCAGGGGAAGACAGGGACGAGTTGAGGCTCCAGGCCCGGCGGTCCACATTGTCATCGTGGAAGGAGGAGTTATCCCGTGTCAGGGACCATTGGACCGTCGGGGCGGTCCTGCCCGTCTTAGACAGATGGGTGGGCCGTAGCTCCGGGCGACTTACGTTCCGAGCCACACAGGTGCTGACCGACCACGGGTGTTTCGGTCGGTACCTGTGCCGGATCGGTCGCGAGGCGGACCCGCGGTGCCACCACTGTGGCGCCGCGGTGGACTCGGCGCGGCACACTCTCACGGAGTGTCCTGCCTGGGAGGTGCCGCGTCGGGCCTTAGCGGCGGAGGTGGGTCCGGACCTCTCGCTGCCGGCCATCCTGTCTCGGATGGTCGGTAGCGGGAGCGTCTGGCAGGCCATGATCTCCTTCTGCGAGGAGGTCATGGTCGCGAAGGAGGCCGCCGAGCGCTCAAGGGAGCTTCTGCTCCCTGCTCGGCGTCGCCTGCGGGGTCGGCGTCTTGCACGTTTGCCCCGCCCCGCTCCACGGGGGGGACTCTCACCTTCGGGTGGGGGTCACTCCTAAGAACCCTTCGGGGAGCGGGACTTCGCCACCTCCGCCGCGCACCCAGCGTGCCACGGTGGTGGCACTTAGGCCCCAGGGGCCGTGGTCCCGGCACTTAGCCGGGCCACGGTATCGGGTGTGACGCACCCGGGGCTCCCAGTCGAACCGGGCCAAGCCTGGCCCGAGGCGTCGGCGACGCCCGTGCGGGGAGGACCCTCACCTCGGTGGGGGTCGTGCCCCACGTCTTTGCACGGGGGTCGCCCGGGGGGTGCGGCTGGGGCGATTGGGGGATCGCCCCAGCCATTGCACGCGCCCTCCGGGACGGGGGCGGTGGCCGGGTGACCGGGTCACCGCCCGTTACCCCGGATGGGGGGGTGTATCGTCGACCACCCTCCCAACGGGAAGGGGGTCCCCTCAGTCACCATAGGGGGCCCCGGCGCGGGGAGGGACCGGACGTGTTCGTCCAGAGTTCCCGGGCCCTCCCCAGCAGCGCCGAGGTAGGTCACCGTGGGGTTTTAGCCGGTAAGAGTCCGGCATACCCCCGGGGTTCCCCAGCCCCGGGGGATCCATGAGGATTTCCCCACGTAAAAAAAAAAAAAAAAAAAAAAGGTTAGGTTAGGTTAGGTTAGGTTAGGTTAGGTTAGGTTAGGTTAGGTTAGGTTAGGTTAGGTTAGGTTAGGTTAGGTTAGGTTAGGTTAGGTTAGGTTGGGTTCTAGAAGTTGTTGCAGCTGCAACAACATGTGCCATCCCCACCTCCTCGTGGTGGAACCTGGACACCGGAGTCATCCGGTGACTAACGGGGCTCTGGCTTTCGGGGGTTCCGTTGATACCAAGTAGCCTCCGTGATGCTCCGAGGCGATGCCGGTGGGATCTTCGGATCCTGGCGGGGCCTCCCTTGCCGGTAAGGCTCGGAGCGGAGGGGTGAAAACGGTGGATGCGGGCCTCCATCCCAGGGGTCACGGCCAGTTCTGGTCGTGATACGGGGAGTTGCGTCCCCGGGATCCCATAGCTCGGCAGGGGTGGTGTGACCCCTGTCGTAATACCGTAAACCGGTGGTCATGTTTCGCCGGAGCGGGGGGCTTGCCTTCATTGGCCGGCCCGTGAGGGGATAAACCTCTATAAAAAGTCCCTAGCCTCAAGCTGCGGTACGCGGCGAGGGGGCACGCCCAGTCCTCGCGGCTGGGCGTGGCCGGTGGGTGCACCGGTCTCGAGCGACCAACCCCGGGGATACTGGCGCCCCCCGGGTGTATCTGCCTTCCCCTGGCATGGCGGCTCTGCCAGGGGTGACCTCACTTCCGACCCTGCTCGTGGGAACACTATGGAGAAATGTTCATTTAAAAAACCGGGGAATGGGGGGGTTGACGAGGAGAAGGCGGGGACCTCTGGGGTCCGAAAGGTCGCAGATCCGAGACCGAACATCGTCTCGGATGTGAAGCTCTCTGCCTCACAGGGGCAGGTAATGGTGGAGAGGCTCCACCTTAGGAAGCGAGCCCTTGAGAAAGGCGCTCAGGATGAGTCGGGAGACGCCTCCTACGACTCCGACACGTCTGTTGGATCCGTTAGGTCCAACTTTTCCTTGTTACGGGAAAGGGCGTGTCCAAAATCTAAAAAGCGAGGACGACCCCCAACAACTGGGGAGTACGTGGGGCTCGCGGAGGCCAAAAGGGCCTACGTAGAAGCCCAAAAAGAAGTCGAGCTCTTAGAGCTTGAAGAGGAGATAAGGGCCGGCACAGGTAGCATTCCACCGCCCGGCAAGTCGGGCAATCCTGTGCCGGACATGGATGTGTTCGTCCAGGAGGCAAAGAACAAGCCGCTGGCGGACCTGGGAGCGTGGGCCCTGGAAGAGGCCGACAAAATCGAATTGGCGGCGGCCAAATCCAAAAATCTAAAAGGGACGATCCAGCGGGATATACGAGTAGGTGCCCGCACCGTAAGGGCCGTCACAATGGAGCTGGCGCAGCGGGTACAGAGGCCAGCGGAACCAGCGTCAGGACAGGACGTCGATGCGCTGAAGGCACAAGTGGAAGCCCTGCAGGCGGAAAACAAACGCCTGCAGGAGCGTTTATCAGCACTGGAGAGGCGATCTCCAAGTCCGCCAGTGACAAGGATGGCGGACTTGGAGATCGCGAGCCGCGCGAGGCCAACACCGGCCTCGCCATTGAGGGATCCGGGCGGTATTCGCCCCGAGATGGGTGTCCCGGCACCCAAGGAGCCGACAGGGTCTGCCATTGTGCAACAGATTGCAGACCTGGTAAATAGGAGATTGGAGAATTTCCGCAAGGAATTATTCCCTGCTGCAAAGAAGAAGGAATCGTCCCCTGTCGGCCCCTTAGCACAGGCCATCGGGGAGCCAGAGAAAAAACTTAAGAAGAAGAAGAAGAAGGAAAAGAAGGGGAAGGGGGCGGACAGTTCTCTGGTCCATCCCCAACCCGCTCAGAAGAGGAAGGCGACCCCGTCCGGGGCCGCCAGAAGATTGGAGGCGGCGCGCCAGGAGACGCTGAAGAATGCGGTGGTGCATGCTACACCTTCGAGCGCCACCGCAGCAGAGGCATCGTGGGCCCAGGTGGTGGGCAGGAAGGCCCTAAGGGCTAACAAAAAAGCCCACTCGACCCCTGCCCCACCGCCGAAAGCACAAAAGAGGCTGGAGAAGCCCAAGTTGGGCCGACTTCCGCGAACGGCCGCGGTAGTGCTCACCCTCCAGCCTGGCAGCAAGTCTACATACAAGGACGTAATGATTGCTGCCAGGCAGAGGGTGAAGTTGGCGGACGTTGGGGTGAAAAGTGTCCGCCCCAAGAAAGCTAGAACTGGCGGCCTCATGTTAGAGGTCGCCGGCCAAGACAAGGAGGCCAAGGCAACTGCCTTGGCTGACAAGCTGCGAGAGGCGCTGTCTGGTGAAGCAGTCACCGTCACCAGGCCTGTTAAGAAGGCAGACCTTCGGGTCATTGGCCTCGACGAGTCGGCCACCCCGGCCGAAGTGGCCGAAGCCATAGCTGGCACCACAGGGTGTCAGCTCGAGGAAGTGAGGACCGGAGAAATCCGGTCCTCACGTGCGGGGCTTGGCACCCTGTGGGTCCAGTGCCCCTTGGCAGTGGCCAAAAAGGTGGTCACTGCTGGAAGAATAAGGGTGGGGTGGGTGTTTGCCAGGGTGGAGGCACTTAAGCCCCGCCCTGAGCAGTGCTACCGCTGCTGGCAAACTGGACATGTCCAGCGGCGGTGCACTGCCGAGGTGGACCGGTCGCACCTGTGTTACAGGTGCGGCGAAACCGGTCACAGGGCGGGCCAATGTACGGCGGCCGCCCCGGTATGCACTCTGTGCAAAGAAGCCGGGCGGCCCGCCGACCATCGTATGGGGAGCAAGACTTGCTCCCCACCCAAGGCCCGCCCAGCTAAGAAGAGAGGAGACGCGACGAAGAAGAGGAGCCAACTCTCCAGTGTCCATCAAGGGGGTGGTGCGGCTGCATCACCCTCCAACGTGGGAGGTTCCGGCGGGGGTGGTGCACCGGCATCACCCTCCACCGCGGGAGGTTCCAGCGGGGGTGGTGCACCCGCATCACCCTCCACCGTGGGAGCTGCAGTGATGGACACTGGAGAGGAGGCGGAGCGGGCTGCTAAACCCGCTCCAATGGATGATTCTGGCCGGGGGGAGGCCATGGACACGGCATAACGTTCACGCCTCCCCGCGGTCAGATCATCCAGACCAACCTCAACCACGCCGTCGCCGCCCAAGACTTGATGTCTCACAGTCTTTGCGGCGGCGTGGTTGAGTTGGTCGTAGCCGCGGAGCCGTACCGGGTTCTCCAACGCCCGTCCTGGGTTGGAGACTTGGACGACTCCGTGGTGATCGCCCAGTCGGTTCCGTCACGGATCCGGCCAATAGCGCCTGTCATGCGCGGCCATGGATTCGTGGCGGTCGACTGGGCGGGGTGTGTGGTGGTGGGCGTCTACGCGCCCCCGAGTTGGTCCCTCGGTCGTTTCGACTCCCTACTGGACGAGCTGCAGAACGTTGTTTCATTGCACGCAGCTCGTCCAGTACTCGTCCTCGGGGACTTCAATGCTCACGCATCCGCGTGGCACTCCCCGAGGACGGACCAGAGGGGCCACTCGGTGCTGGACTGGGCGGCTGGCCTGGGTCTGCGGTTGTTGAACCGGGGCTCGGCCAGCACGTGCGTGCGGTACCAGGGCGAAAGCATAGTGGACTTGTCTTTCGCCAATGCCCTGGCCGCACGCCGTGTGTCGGGGTGGAGGGTCGACGACGTGGAGACACTGTCGGACCATGTCTACATCCGCATGGATGTCTCCACGCCTCCCCCGACCCGCCCAGCAGCCCACCACCCACGAAGGTGGGCCCTGAAGGGCATCGATGAGGACGCACTGATGGCGGCCGTTCTCGCAGTGGCCTGGCCGGAAGTTCCGGCTGGGCCAGTGGAGGTTACACAGGAGGCGGATTGGTTTGCGGACGCCATGTCGGCAGTTTGCGACGTGGCGATGCCACGTGTCCGCGCCAATCCGCCCCGCCGCCCGGTGTACTGGTGGAGCGCTGACTTTCAGCGTCTCCGCGACGAGTGCGGAGTCGCTCGCCGCCAGTACACCCGGGCGAGGCGTCGGCGAAACTCCGACGCAGCGAGAACGGCACAGCTGTACGCCGAATATCATGAACTCACGAAGCGGCTGCAGCTGGCCATCAGGAGCGCCAAGGCTCAGGCCTGGGACGGACTCCTCGACTCACTCCGTGAGGACCCATGGGGGCGCCCGTACCGTCTGGTCATGGACAAACTTCGTCCATGGGCGCCTCCCCTCACGGAGACGATGGACCCCCCACTCCTGGAGCGGGTGGTCGGCACTTTGTTCCCTGAAGGGGAGGTGTCGGCCCCCGCTCCACCACCGGACCCTGTCTTATGGTCCCAGGAGTGGGAGGTGTCCGAAGAGGAGTTGGCCGGGGCTGTCAAGCGCATGGGGGCGCGTAACACCGCCCCCGGCCCCGACGGCATCCCCGGCCGCGCCTGGGTCTTGGCGCTCAGCGTCCTCGGGCCCCGTCTGCGCAGGCTGTTTACAGCCTGTTTGCAGACGGGGACCCTTCCACCGAGGTGGAAAACAGGGCGGATGGTCCTCCTTCGCAAGGACAACAGGCCCGCAGAGTCGCCTTCCGCCTACAGGCCCATCGTGTTGCTGGACGAGGTGGGGAAGTTATTTGAACGCATCGTTCACAAGCGCCTCGTCCAGCACCTGTCCCGTGATGGACCCGACCTGGCCGAGTGCCAGTTCGGCTTCCGGGAGGGACGATCTACCATCGACGCAATCCAGCGCGTCAAGTCCCTCTCGGACTCGGCCACGTCCGGGGGAGGGGTTGCATTGGCAGTTTCTTTGGATATAAAGAATGCCTTTAACTCCCTCTCCTGGGCGGCCATCCGCGGGGCCCTCGAACGTCACGAGGTGCCCCTCTACCTGCGGATGGTGGTCGGAGACTACCTCCGGGACAGGGCCATCGTCTACGGTGGCCGCGATGGGTCTGTCAGGCGACAGATAAACCGTGGAGTACCCCAGGGGTCCGTCTTGGGCCCGCTACTGTGGAACCTGGGGTACGACGCGGCTCTGCGGGTGTCCCTGCCGGTCGGCGTACACTTAACGTGTTACGCCGATGACACTATGGTGTTGGCCACCGGCAGGGACCGTGGGAGGACCATCCGCCGGGCGGAAGTCGCTGTTGCGGCTGTCGCCTCGCGGATCCGGGGCATGGGGTTGGAGTTGTCCCCTCAGAAGACGGAGATCGTCTTGTTCGAGGGTCGCCGGAGGGGCACTCCACCCCATAGCCTGGTGAGGATCGGGTCGTCCGACGTCCAGGTGGCCACCGACATCAAGTATCTTGGTGTCCACCTGGACAGCTCCTGGAGCTTCGTCCCTCATTTCGCTCGTCTGGCCTCCAGGTTGGGTAGCCTCGTGACTCACCTGAGTCGCATCATGCCCAACCTTGGTGGTCCGGACGAGCGGGTGCGCCGCCTCTACTGCGGTGTGGTTAAGTCAGTGGCACTGTACGGTGCCCCCATATGGGCCGATGCCTTATCGGCAAGCCGGAGGAGCAAGACGCTCCTCCGGCGGGAATGGAGACGTGCTGCTATTCGCGTCATTCGGGGCTACCGTACGGTGTCATACGAGGCGGCCACCACCCTGGCGGGTCTACCACCTCTGGAGCTCCTGGCGGCTGAGGATGCCTACGTCTATAGGCATCTTCGCCTTGCCCGCCAGGACTCCAACCCGCCAGGGGAAAACAGGGACGAGTTGAGGCTCCAGGCCCGGCGGTCCACAATGTCATCGTGGAAGGAGGAGTTATCCCGTGTCAGGGACCATTGGACCGTCGGGGCGGTCCTGCCCGTCTTAGACAGATGGGTGGGCCGTAGCTCCGGGCGACTAACATTCCGAGCCACACAGGTGCTGACCGAGCATGGCTGCTTCGGTCGGTACCTGTGCCGGATCGGTCGCGAGGCGGACCCGCGGTGCCACCACTGTGGCGCCGCGGTGGACTCGGCGCGGCACACTCTCATGGAGTGTCCTGCCTGGGAGGTGCCGCGTCGGGACTTAGCGGCGGAGGTGGGTCCGGACCTCTCGCTGCCGGCCATCCTGTCTCGGATGGTCGGTAGCGGGAGCGTCTGGCAGGCCATGATCGCCTTTTGCGAGGCGGTCATGGTCGCGAAGGAGGCCGCCGAGCGCTCAAGGGAGCAACTGCTCCCTGCTCGGCGTCGCCTGCGGGGTCGGCGTCTTGCACGTTTGCCCCGCCCCGCTCCACGGGGGGGACTCTCACCCTCGGGTGGGGGTCGCTCCTAAGAACCCTTCGGGGAGCGGGACTTCGCCACCTCCGCCGCGCACCCAGCGTGCCACGGTGGTGGCACTTAGGCCCCAGGGGCCGTGGTTCCGGCTGTTAGCCGGGCCACGGTATCGGGTGTGACGCACCCGGGGCTCCCAGTCGAACCGGGCCAAGCCTGGCCCGAGGCGTCGGCGACGCCCGTGCGGGGAGGACCCTCACTCCGGTGGGGGTCGTGCCCCACGTCTTTGCACGGGGGTCGCCCGGGGGGCGCGGCTGGGGCGATTGGGGAATCGCCTCAGCCATTGCACGCGCCCTTCGGGACGGGGGCGGTGGCCGGGTGACCGGGTCACCGCCCGTTACCCCGGATGGGGGGGTGTATCGTCGACCACCCCCCCAACGGGAAGGGGGTCCCCTCAGTCACCATAGGGGGCCCCGGCGCGGGGAGGGACCGGACGTGTTCGTCCAGAGTTCCCGGGCCCTCCCCAGCAGCGCCGAGGTAGGTCACCGTGGGGTTTTAGCCGGTAAGAGTCCGGCATACCCCCGGGGTTCCCCAGCCCCGGGGGATCCATGAGGATTTCCCCACGTAAAAAAAAAAAAAAAAAAAAAAAAGGTTAGGTTAGGTTAGGTTAGGTTAGGTTAGGTTAGGTTAGGTTAGGTTAGGTTAGGTTAGGTTAGGTTAGGTTAGGTTAGGTTAGGTTAGGTTAGGTTAGGTTAGGTTAGGTTAGGTTAGGTTAGGTTAGGTTAGGTTAGGTTAGGTTAGGTTAGGTTAGGTTAGGTTAGGTTAGGTTAGGTTAGGTTAGGTTAGGTTAGGTTAGGTTAGGTTAGGTTAGGTTAGGTTAGGTTAGGTTAGGTTAGGTTAGGTTAGGTTAGGTTAGGTTAGGTTAGGTTAGGTTAGGTTAGGTTAGGTTAGGTTAGGTTAGGTTAGGTTAGGTTAGGTTAGGTTAGGTTAGGTTAGGTTAGGTTAGGTTAGGTTAGGTTAGGTTAGGTTAGGTTAGGTTAGGTTAGGTTAGGTTAGGTTAGGTTAGGTTAGGTTAGGTTAGGTTAGGTTAGGTTAGGTTAGGTTAGGTTAGGTTAGGTTAGGTTAGGTTAGGTTAGGTTAGGTTAGGTTAGGTTAGGTTAGGTTAGGTTAGGTTAGGTTAGGTTAGGTTAGGTTAGGTTAGGTTAGGTTAGGTTAGGTTAGGTTAGGTTAGGTTAGGTTAGGTTAGGTTAGGTTAGGTTAGGTTAGGTTAGGTTAGGTTAGGTTAGGTTGGGTTAGGTTAGGTTAGGTTAGGTTAGGTTAGGTTAGGTTAGGTTAGGTTAGGTTAGGTTAGGTTAGGTTAGGTTAGGTTAGGTTAGGTTAGGTTAGGTTAGGTTAGGTTAGGTTAGGTTAGGTTAGGTTAGGTTAGGTTAGGTTAGGTTAGGTTAGGTTAGGTTAGGTTAGGTTAGGTTAGGTTAGGTTAGGTTAGGTTAGGTTAGGTTAGGTTAGGTTAGGTTAGGTTAGGTTAGGTTAGGTTAGGTTAGGTTAGGTTAGGTTAGGTTAGGTTAGGTTAGGTTAGGTTAGGTTAGGTTAGGTTAGGTTAGGTTAGGTTAGGTTAGGTTAGGTTAGGTTAGGTTAGGTTAGGTTAGGTTAGGTTAGGTTAGGTTAGGTTAGGTTAGGTTAGGTTAGGTTAGGTTAGGTTAGGTTAGGTTAGGTTAGGTTAGGTTAGGTTAGGTTAGGTTAGGTTAGGTTAGGTTAGGTTAGGTTAGGTTAGGTTAGGTTAGGTTAGGTTAGGTTAGGTTAGGTTAGGTTAGGTTAGGTTAGGTTAGGTTAGGTTAGGTTAGGTTAGGTTAGGTTAGGTTAGGTTAGGTTAGGTTAGGTTAGGTTAGGTTAGGTTAGGTTAGGTTAGGTTAGGTTAGGTTAGGTTAGGTTAGGTTAGGTTAGGTTAGGTTAGGTTAGGTTAGGTTAGGTTAGGTTAGGTTA